>JARHVA010004894.1:825000-942500 GCA_037957365.1 Torreya grandis | reverse complement strand
AAATGAGATAAATAAATAAACCTATCATAATCCAAGTTATATCACAAAATAATAATGTAACCAACTAAATGAGATCCATAATAAAATAAACCATATCAATGCACTCATATTTTTACCTAATATAATGCAATTGTTATCTATCCAAATAACACCCAATAGAGGTCAGATTTGTTCAAGTCTAGCCCATACCTAGACTAACATGGGAATGATCTAAGGTTATGGGATGCCTATATATAAAGCAAACATATAGGGTTTTTAATGAGGCTAGATCCTTTGATGCATCATTTTAGTTCATTTCCACTTCTAAAACCTACTAATGACTAGGGAAAAGTGAGAGAAAGATAACATGAAAAGGAAAACTAAGATAAAGATGGTGATGCACCTAAAATATATTGATCCACTCAATTTGAGATCTTAAAACACTAATGAAACAAGTGAAAGACTAGATCTAGGACTTCAAATATCTATCATATGTCAACATTTCATGTAGAGGTTCACCAAATGAAAAAAATTTGAGGGAAGTGGTGGAGACATCTAATTCAAGACACTAACCAACCAATGTTTCCACATATTAGCTTTAATCAAAATGGAATTTGAACACTATACATAACCTTCATAACAAGATAACTACTAACTAGGTGTGATCAAGAATTGACAAAGGAGAAAATCTCTACCACATATGAAAATCAATCAACATGAACACACTATATAAGCATAATGAAATCTAAAATACAATATTATATTCATTTCAAGATGTTACAATCTCTTTCTTGGTAGAGTTTAGTCATGCCCAAGAGAAGGAATAGAGAGATCATTTTTTAGGCTCAAAAACCTCTATTTATAGTAGAAAGGTATAGAGATAGGAATAATGTGTAGGAGAGTTGAGAAAGGATTCTAGTAATCAAGAATAATGGTGTAATTTCATTAGTTCCTTTTTATATGTATGCATTCCTTTAACAAAGATTCATCTTTATAAAAAAGCTAACCTCTTTTTTCCCTAATAATTATCGAGCTCCTTCTCATTGGTTGAGAGATATACTAGAAGATGAGGGATTTTTGTCCATGATGACAAAGTTTTTTTTATTAGAATAAATTCTCTTAAATACTTATTCAACCACCTATTCTCCACCTTGGGACTATAAGCCCACTTGACTTGCTCATGAGGATCAAATCCTCAAATCTTGAAACTGATAGAGCCATCCCATAAACATAAGTTAGTATCTTTTTTTTTTTTATGATAGAGCCATGTTGACATATAAGACTCTTTACATTAATAAAATATCTACTCTATCTCCATATATGGATCATAGGTCCATTTTATAGGTGGAAAACCAATCTAAGATTATTGGTCTTCCTATAGTCTTTATGTCGATGAAAAACTATAGACTATATAGCCTCTTTCTTGATCCAATTAGGTCAAAATAGACCCATTTTGTCTTTTTAATGACTAAGAATCCACCCTATGCATATATCCTCTTTAATAATGGCAAACATAGTCATATAAATAACCCTACATGGTATAAAATGTCAAACTAGAGGTCCACATTAAGTCCCAGTGATGGTTCTTTATGTCATTTATGACCTTGGCTACATCAATGTGTCCCTTTAATGACATTTAACCAAGCTCCAATGTTATAATGATGACCCTACAAGACCATAGTTTATTTGGTTCAACCCTAGTCACATGTTTAACCTACCATCAAAGATCCCTTAGTCTTTTGATTTTGAAACTTTCTCATTGGTTTGATTTGTTTGAGATGCATGTAGACCATTGATTTTCCTAGGAGCCTAACAAGCTAACAACACTTGGAAATATCTCACACGTCCTTAAGATATGTTGACCTTGTTAACCTCACTCACACCATTGATCCTACTCAGTACAAATGACCATGAGCTATTGATCTACCTTTGACTTATCAACTCTATCCTCACTCCATTTGATCTTGATGTATGATCAAATGCCAAATATTAGATCTCTATGGCCCACTATTTAAAATCAAATGGATACTTTATGAGCTCAAATTTGACATTTTCATTCCCACCATTTGATGTCTATGCAATTTTATTTGACATCTACACGATCATAAAATTTAAGGTCCAATTATTTTTTATATGTATTAAATTTGACATCCACACACCTAACAAATTATGTTTGTGAGTCCATCATTGACGTTCATGTACCTGTCATAAATTGAAAACCATAGAGTTAGTTGATGAGGTTTATTATGATGTTTGTGTGAATTTCAAATACATCCACATAAATGTTAATGATGTTCATGTGACCATCAATTATTAAACTCAAATGATTTTTTACCATGACCTAAATTTGATACTTATGTGTTCATTATTTTCTACTAGATCACAAATTCCATAGGCTATTTTATTCAAGACATTTTCCTTAGACACTTTCTGTAAAATAATTATGTCTATAGGCCTTTTTTATTAGATAAAATGCCTGAAATAAATGACTTTAGGATTTTTCCTTTGGGATAATTTCCTCAAGATAATTATACCTTGTACTTTTGTTGTAGAGTTTCTGTGAAAATTTTCTTTGAAATAAAAATGTGTTCAAAACTTATGCTTGTGAAAAAATTCCTTCAGGGCTAGTGTAAAGACATTTGATTCAATATTTTTTCAAAGACACAAAACCCAAATACCTAAGAATAATTATAGCACTTAGACAAAATTTGGAATATTTACCAAGTATAAACTAGGCTTTTAAGACTATAGGCTCTTCTAGACTTGTTCTTGAAACTGATTGAACACCATGAAAACTTGCATGATATTTTCCACTCTATAATCCTAGACCCCTTTTCTGATCCTTTGATTCACTACTTCATCAAACCATGCAAAATATTTATATGTGGGCCAAAATTGGATAACATCTTTGGCAACTTACAGGTGTTGCATGCCCATCTATGTAATAGGACCTAGACCATGTTTCCATTTCCAATCCATTGGGTATAGAGTCTCTACTTGGGCCCAAAATATTAATATAGATCTAACAATAGCTTCTAATCTTTCTCTAACCTCTTTTAAAACAAATAAAGACCAAGAAAAGGATAAAACAAGATAGAGTTCCCAAGGCACTTATTGAAGAGAAACACAAAATAAAAAGGGAACCTATCCTAAACAAAGCATGGAAAATAAACAAATGTGCCATAGACTACTCTTGGAGGAATTTTAACAAAATTATCATAATATGTATAGCTTAAAACTATATTTACCTTCCCTCCTATATCAAAAAGAAAGCTTTAAAATTCCCCTACATCATGGGATGAGGGGTTAAATTAGGCATGTAGATCCTTGACCCTTGGTCTTGATGCCTTTTTCTTGTTTTTTAAATCTACCAAATTCATTAACATGATGATTAGTGAGAATTAGAAAACTCAAAATAGGTCAACTATGTGCACCCAGATAGTCTCAACTTCTTCATAATGTTCCTCAACTATGGCCTCTAATGGTGGTTCAACAAGAAATACCTCTTTGATCTGCATGGTGTCAAAAATACTAGGCATTTTCTTTGCTAAAATTTCATCAAGTTCATCAAAGAGTTCTACGTATTCCATATAATATTAGTCCTTATCCTCCATGGGAAAATCTTTGTCCACCTTCTCAAATACTTGACCCTCAATTTGGCAAAGATATTTAAGAACTTGGAAAAGTGTCATTTGTCAATTCTAATCATCTTTGTCCTCCTTATTATCTAAGACCACTACTTCTTCAATCTTATCTTCTTGATGCATGAGGTCATTAAGATGGTGTTTTTTCACTTTGATCAAACTAGATAAGATTAGTTTGAAGAGTATCTTGATCCTTTTCAACAAGATATATCTCAACCTCTTCCATGACTTTCATTTATTCCAATCCCTCATGGGGTTCTCTCACATCAAGACCAACCTTCTCTTTCTGATTTGGCATTTTTAGATTATCACTGCCTTCCTAAAGCTCAAAAAACATTAATATAATCCTTAGATGAAGGTTTAAATTGATGCACTATCTCAGTATCCAAGTTTTCCATCTTAAGTTCATCAATCTCACTTTTGAATACATGATACAACTACTACCAATGGTCTTCTTCTTTAAGAATGTTTTCTACCTCAATAATGGTTATATGTGAGTCATCTTCATGACTACATTCTAAGGAAAGATGAGCATGTACTTGACCTATATCAACTATCACAAGATCAGAAGTAAACTAATATGTGATTAATAGATTCTTGAGAAACAACCTCTTAATGCACATCTGATACTTCTTCCTATTGGATCTCATCTCCAACTTGAATTTATTCCTGTAACTCATCTTCTTTGACAATATGGAATAATGAATCATGCTCATACTTACCAATTGGTGTCCCAATGATTATTTCCTCATCTTGGTCACTAAAGGCATCATTATTTTCTATCTTCTTAGCTACATATTCTTGATTTACCTCACAAAGAAGAGTCTCTTTCTCAAAGAGTGGCATAGTAGACCCTTGAAAATATTCAACAAGATGAGAGAGGTCCAAATAAGTTACCATAGGTACTTGATTTTTTTTGATGGAGTTGATCTTCTTGAATCACCTTCACCTCCTCTCTTTGTTGCTTTATTTATTGAATGGCTCTACATAAAGGAAAGGCTCTAATATTTTGAGGGGAAAGGAGTGGAGGATAAATGGTCTCTCATTTGAATTCCAAAATCACCACTTCTTCCTTCTTTTTTATACTACTCTAGATGGATTTCCAAGATTGAAATGACCTAGATTTTTGAGGAGGGAGGGACAGGGGTTAAATGGATTTGGATTTTCTTGAATATATGATTTGGATATAATATGGGAAAGATAGAGGTTTATTATTTAAGATTTTTATTATGGTCATCTTCCTCCTTCCTTATTTTTAGTTCCATTTCTTTGATTTGTTTATCTATATATTCTTAGAATAGCTATTCTAAGGATTCTATCTAAATTTTCCCACCACCTAACTTCACCACTTGATTCCAACTTGGAAAGTTGAAGGTCCTTTTCAAGGGTTATTGAGGAATAATGGAGGGATCCCAGATCTCAATAGTAGATTTCAACAATAGTTTGTTTCTTTCTTTGACAACTCTCTTAGATAGACTTCTAATAAGGTAAGGTCTGAAGAACACATGAAGAGCTTGGAATGGTCAAAGGGTTATTTGTAATATTTTTATAGGTAAAAATGGATGGTACATATGATGTATGGGATGTAATATACAAAGATACACAAGGTTGATGGGGTTGCACCTACTACTCTTCAAGGATTTTGAGCTTATCTTCAATGCTTTGAATGTAACCATTTACATCCATCATCTCACCTATGAGATTATTCCAATTTTCTATCTTAATAGGTGCCCATTATTTTTTCAATTGTTTTAATGACCCTCTCACATGATAGATCTAGTGAGTAGGGACATTTTGGCCATAACACTTTTGGGATTATAACTCTATTGAATGATTTTCAAGGATTACTAAAGTTTGCTTAAGTGTTAGTATGGACACCTCATGATAGGGCTTTTAAGGAGAAATATTATGATGGGGAAGGTAAGAGTCATGACCTTGATAATAAGGATCATGAGAATGCTATTAAGACTATTGATAAGGAGGTGGATAATAGGGATAATCACCATATCATTCATATTAGGCTCTTATGCCAAATGATATACAAGGACTAACTAAAATGTATAATAAGACATACCCTGTTTTTTCATAAATAAAAGCTTTGATTTAAAGTCACCATTAGTTATAACTTGCTTTCTTCTAAAAGTTGATTAGAGGAAGGACACTAAAATCTTCCCACTCTTTTGGGCCCTTGTCCCACCAAACATGCCAAAACTATTAGCTATCTGGATAGAACCCAATAGAGGTCAGATTTGTTCAAGTCTAGTCCACACCTAGACTAATATGGGAATGATTTAAGGCTATAGGATGCCTATATCTAGACCATAACTCTAGGTTTTTTTAATGAAGCTAGATCTTTTGATGCATCATTTTAGCTCATTTCCACTACTAAAACCTACTGATGACCAAGGAAAAGGGATAGAGATATAGTATGAAAAGGAAACCTAAGATGAAGATGGTTATGCACCTAAAATATGTTGATCTAATCCATTTAAGATCTTAAAACACTAATTAAAAAAGTGAAACAATACATCTATTACTTCAAATATCTATCATATATCAGTATTTCATGCAGAGGTTCACCAAATGATCAAAATCTAAGAGAAGTGGTGGAGAGGTCTAATGCAAGACACTACCCAACTAATGTATCCACATATTAAATTTAATCAAAATTCCATTTGAACATGATACATAACCTACATAGCAAGATAACTACTAGCTAGGTGAGATCAAGACTTGAAAAGGGAGAAAAGATCTACCACATATGCAAATCAATTGACATGAACACATGAGATAAGCATAATGAAATATGAAATATAGTCTTCTATTCATTTCAAGAGGTTACAAGATCCATCTTGGTAGAGTTTAGTCATGCCCAAGAAAGGGAATAGAGGGATAATTTTTAGGAAATATAGTAGAGAGAGAGAGAGAGAGAGAGAGAGAGAGAGAGAGAGAGAGAGAGAGAGAGAGAGAGAGAGAGAGAGAGAGAGAGAGAGAGAGAGAGAGAGAGAGAGAGAGAGATAGAGAGAGAGAGAGAGGATCTTAGTCATCAAGAAGTGTGGTGACAATTCATTGGTTCCTTTTTATATAGATGCCTTCCTTTAATAAGGATTCATCCTTATCAACAATTTTACCTCCTTTTTACCCAATAATTCTTGAGTTCCTTCTCATTAGCTAAGAGATCCAATAGAAGATAAGGGTTTATTATAGATGCTAACAAAGTTTGCTTGAGTGGAATCAATGCTCTTAAATATTTCTTCAACCACCTATTCTACACCTTGGGGCCCTAAGCCCACTTTACCTACTCATGAGGATCAAATCCTCAAATATTGAAACTGATAGAGCTATGCCATAAATGGTGGTTAGTACCTATTTTATCAATGATAGAGCCATGTCAATAGATGTGACCCTTTTCATTAATCAAATACCTTTTCCATCTCCATTCTAGATCATAGGTATAGTATATAGGTGGAAAACCAATATAAGATTATTGGTTTGCCTATAGTCTTTATGTCGATGTAGATCTATAGACTACATAGCCTCTTTCTTAATAAAAATATGTCTAAATAAACCCATTATATATTTATAATTATTGAGAATCTACAATATTCATGGATCCTCTTTAAGAATGGAAAACATATCCATAGAAATAACCCTACATGATACAAAATATTGAATCAGAGGTCCACATTAAGTCCTAATGGTGGTTTTTTATGTTTTTGATCACCTTGGCTACATCAGTGTGTCACTTTAATGGCATTTAGCTAAGGTCTAATGGTAGAATTATGACCCTACAAGACCTTATTTGCTTTGGTTTGACCCTGGTCACATGTTCAACCTCCCATAAAATATCCCTTAGTCTTTTGACTTTGAACCTCACTCATTAATTTTATTTATACAAGATGAAAATATACCATTGATTTTCTTGGGAGCTTAAAGAGATAATGACACTTAGAAAGCTCTCACCTATTTTGAGATATGCTGACCTTGTTGACCTCACTCACACCATTGATCTTGATTAGTATGAATGACCATGAGCCATTGATTTACCTTTGACTTTCGAACTCTATCATCACTCTATTTAATCTTAATGTATGATCAAATTCCAATTGTTAGATCTCTATAGCCCACTATTTGAAATCAAATAGCTACTTTAAAAGATCAAATTTGACATCCATGCTCACATCATTTGATGTCCACAGGCCTATCTTTAATGTCTACATGACCATAAAATTTAAGCTCCAATGATTTTATTTTTCTGTCTTAAATTGGATGTTTACATACCTATCAAATAATGTTTATGAGCCCATCATTGACATTCATATGCCCATCACAATTTGAACACCATAAAGTTAGTTTATGAGGTTTATTTTGAGGTTCGTGTGAATCTCAAATGCATCCACATGACCATCAATAATTTTTATGTCACCAAATTTTTAAGACTCAAATGTTTTTTTTATCATGGCTTAAATTTGATACTTGCATGCCCCTCATTTTATACTAGATTACAAATTCCCTGGGCTATTTCCTTTAGACTTTTTACCTCATACACTTTATCTAAAATAATTATGTTTTCATTCCTTTTGTATTAGACAAAATGTCTAAAATAAATAACTTCAAGATTTTACCTTTAGGATAATTTCTTAGAGAGAATTATGCCTTATACTTTTGTTGCAGACTTTGTGAAACAATTTATTCAAAATAAAAATGGCTTCAAAACTTATGCTTGTGAACAACTTCCTTCGATAATTTTAAAAAGACATTTCCTTCAAGATTTTTTTAAAGACACAAAAACTAAAGACCCAAGAACAATTCTAGCACCGAGCCAAAAGTTGGAATATTTCCCAAGTGTAAACTAGGATTTTAAGCCTATAAGATCTTATGGAATTGTTATTGAAACTACTTGGATGCCATCAAAACCTAAATGGTGTTTTCCACTCTATAATCCTAGACCCATTTTATAAGACTTTGATCAACTAATTCATAAAACCATGTAAAAGCTTTTGATGTGGGCCAAAATTAGCCAAAAGTAATGAAAACCATCATTTCACAACATAGAAGAGATTTAGCATACATGAGCAAATCACATATCGTAATGAAATAATAGCAATAAGACTTAGGGGTAACCAAATATAGAAACTCAAAAACTACACATGATATTTTTTGATGTCAAATTGCCATTTTAACACTCATCTGACCTCATGTCTAGTGGGTCACCTAGTCAATTAAAATAATTTATTAAATTGACCATATCTAACCCTAATTTAACACATTTAGCTAAACCATTTAATTCACCTTTTTTTACTTGCTTTACCCCATTTTCTTCTAGTCCCTTAACTACTAATAGTCAGCTTAACCATAGATGATTGGCCTGACCATTGATGGTTAGGTCTCCAAGCTTGCTTTATAGTTTTAAAGCATTGATATATTTATGACAAATAAGTATCTCCCTAAATGGAAACTTGATTTTAAAACTAGATTTAAAATATCATAAATAGGCAAATTTATCCCTATCAAATTAGTAACTTCATCCCAGTTAGCAACTTCATCCTATAAAAGGAGAAGAGGAGGAAGTGAAATGCATCCAGAATCCACAATCTTGCATCCAAGCTCTCTTGATTATAGGTATCTAGCATCCTTTTAGAAATCAAGTAACATCATCAAAGACCTGAATCTCTATCAAAATCGCTTTTGAAATCTGAAGTATTTTCACTCTGGCCAAATTACTTCAACCTTCCACCATCAGGTTTTAGGTATATTTCACTTGTTTTTATTGATTTATCTTATTTCTAACCTCCCTACTTGATCAGACCCATTAATATCTTATTTTCTACCCCTCATCTCTATAATAGACCTTTGTTTGCCTAAATAACCAATTTGCACTTTCTTTTCTAATCATTTCTAGAGTTACACAATTAACTATCGATAGTTAACATAACCATCAATGGTCACTTCAACTATCGATGGTCACCCAACCATCGATGATCAACTTAAACCACCAATGGTTCACCTAACTATTGAATATCACTATGGCATAAAAATACAATCTATTTTTATCTCTATAAGCCCAGTCAAACCCAAATTTCTCTATTTTTTTCTTGATTACAATACCTTTTCTAATTTTTAAGACTAGATCCCAACTATTTTAGCATAAGTATTGATCAACTTTGCTACTTTTGGTCATTTTTATATTACCTAGCATTCCACTTTCTTTATATGGCATTTCATTTATCTTATGCAAGTAGATATTTAATTTATCATTTCTAACTTAATTTTTATAATAGTGGAATAATGGCCTCCTAGCAAGTAATACTCTTCTTTGATCTAACTCACACTAGGTAGTCCACTCACTATTTATTAACAACCCCCTTTTTTAGTATATTTCTTATTTATCGGTTATTCCTTCCTAGTCAAATAGGATTTACCATCATCACATGGATTCATGCACATACTTTACCAAGAATTATTCTACACAACCTATTACCAGTTTCATTATTACTAGTTTCAAAATTAATAAATGAGCAAAAATCAACTGAAACATTTTAGCATGCTTGATGGGATCCAATATCCATTTTCTTTCTTTTATTGTTTTCTCATTGAATGAAATCTAAAAATTTATTTTTGGGCTTAAAATAAACCTATCACATACATTGATTGCATGCTTTTTTAGTTCATCTAGTAACTTAGGAGGCAAATTAATTAATCATATCTTTCACACTTGTTATCACACACTTAAGCCAAACCAAAAAATAATTAACACATCAAAACATACCTAAGACAAGGCCCGACTAGAATTTCATCACCTAATGATAGCCTTACCCCTTCCTGGCTATCCTACTTGGATTTTACCACCAAGGGGAGAACCAATTCAGCTCTCTAGTTGAGTATAAACTATCAAATTTAGTATATTTTGGTAAAGAACCTTACACCCCTATATATATGGTGTGTGAAGTGAGGATGTAGGCCCCAATACCAAGCCACGTATTGAAGTTCAATATAGATTTCTCTCAAGTGCCTAAACTCAACCCAAATCCAACCTTATATATCCTCTTAGTACTTGATCTACAAGCCAAATTCCCTCTTCACACTTTCTAAGGCATAAGATAAAAGTGATCTAAAAATAATCTGAGGATTTAACTCACTTTTAGTTTATGCATTATTTTCCTTAAATTCCTTTCTTTGATTGCTCTTTTTTTGAGGTGTGAGTTTCATCATATTATTTCCTATTTTTTCACATGGTCTTTACTACATAGTAGTTGAGAAACCAAACCAATCAACCACCACCTTCTTCTTCTTCCATGGAATATAATTCTAATGATGAGGGTTCACCTCATTTTCTGCCCCTCCTACTAGAATTTTGATTGTTATTGAGGGCAATGCAAATTTTTCCACCTTCCTTGATAATAACCCCATAGCCCTTAAACATTATATTAATAATTTACCTCACCATACCTATATTTATTTAGTTCCTCCTATGAATGTTTCTTACAATATGCCTCCCCATCTTATGATAGGTTTTACGTCAACCCAACCTTTGACCACCCAAGCATCTTCCTCTTCCAACATCCCATTTACCACTACACAAACCCAATCTAACATCTTGACCTATAAAAAAACACCTCCTAATACACCCCACACTTCCCATATAGGTTTAACTTTACCTCTCGTTACCTATACTCTAATTACCATGGAGTTATCTTCTATGCCCATTTCCACCCTTCCCTTTATTATAAGCAATCCACCAATTTCTACCCCATTTCATAAATTGGTGCTTTTTATACCTCAAACAATTCCACCCATTATCACTAGAGTCACCACTCAACCTCAACCATACCTTTAAGTTAACCCAAATCCATCTCTCAACAAGTACACATGACAACCTATCAATATTTCCCTAGCCCACAAGGGTATATAGCACCTTCCACCCAACCATTTGTGATAATCAATCCTTATGTGGTACCATCTCATGTGACCTCTTATGACCACTTACTAATATGTGGCTTATTCAACACCTTCTACCACCTATCCTTATATATATTCCAACCAACCTTGATAGAATGTGCCCCTTAATTATGTAGCTTCCTAACCTCAACCAGATTTGATCAAGATGTTAGTGGATAAAATGACCAAGTTAGATTCATCTATCTTTGGGTCTCATAACCTTTTATCCTATGATCAAATTTGTAATGAACCCATTCATCTATCTATTACCATCCATTCTTATCCTCTTTAATGATAATTACCTAAGTTTTCTAAATTCCAAGGTAAGGAGGACCCCCAATAACATTTGAGATCATTTCATAATTTTTGTTATTTGATCGCATATGATGATGTTCTCATTCTTTGAACCTTCCCCATGTCCTTATCTGGTCCATCCCTTGATTGGAATAGTGCTCTTCCCATAAACTCCATCTTTTATTTCTCCCAACTGGTCCAAATCTTTTTAGAGCATTTCTCAGTAAACATATCTAAAAAGGTTTCTATTACTAACCTCTACTCTATTAAGCAATTTTATTATGAGTCAATTGTTGGTTTCATGGCTATATGGAGAGGTTTCATCAACCAACATTATTTCTCCTTACCCCAATCTAAATTAATTAAACTATTCTCTTGGGGTTGTGCTAAACATATTTCCCCAACTCTTCAAGTTCAAACCTTTAGAACTTACAATGAGGCATTCACCATGGAATGAAAACTTGAAAACTGATCCATTGATGAAGGGAAATCTACAAAACAAGAATTATATATTTATATCCAATGACCCTTCTTCCACCAAAACCACTAACCAATCTAATACTAAAGCAAAAGCATCTACAAACTTAGTTATTCTAAAAATTTCTCCACCTCCAACTATAAACTAATCACCTCAAACCAATTCTTCCAACCCTCCCTATCAACAAAAATAGAACCAAAATTGAGCTCCTCCAAAATAATATACTCCTATTGGAGAATCCTACACATCAGTTTTAGATAAATTTATCAAAGCTAACCTCATCCAACTTTCACCTATTAAACCACCCCAACATTTGATGCTTCTCACCCCATGCCTAGTTGGTACAATGAGAATGACCATTGTGCTTTTCATAGAGTCATAGGACATGACATTAATATATGCAATACCTTCAAAAGTCTTATCCAAAACTTGATTTATAGTGGAAAACTTGCATTTGATAATCAAAATGTACATCCTGATCATTCCCTTGCATTTGATAAACCTTTTACCAATCATGCTCATTTTACCCATCACCTTGACAGCAAACCTAAACCATCTCATTCTCATGAGGCACACATGATCAATGTTATTAATAGTGAGTTTATTGTTGAAGATATCATTACCTCTACCACCTCTTCCTCCATTTCACTTATGAAAGTGATGGACTCACATTTTATTCCTTTAGATACCCAAATATAGGAATCAACCACCTTTCCCTCTCTACTTGATGAGACCTCAGATTTATCTACCTTTCCTTTGAAGGAAACACCTAAGGTGATAACCAATTCTTTAACCATTCTTTCTTCTTCCACTCCACCCAATGAAGTTGTAGAACTGCCCTCCATTCTTTTGGACACCTAAACAATGGAAGTAACCATGTATGTTCCTTTACTTGAGGGCACTAAACTTACCTCCCCAATCATAGAACCATCCATTCCTTCTTTGAAAACCATCCCACAAGAGAAGGTTACCTCACCAACCCAACCACCACTTTTTGAACTTCCCACCAAAAGCAAGGATAGAGAAACCATTTATTATTCTCCACCTAAGGGTTTAAGCTTTAAAACCAATGACCAAGGAACTAAACCCATCTTTAATCCTTTTTCTAGGTTAGTCTAAAGTTTAGAGTTCACTTCTCAACCCAATTTTGATATACCCACCTTTTGGCATCATTGACTTGGACTCCCTTACCAAAAAAAATTTGAATCCTCAAATTCACTTGAATCTACCCTTAAACCCATTATTACCCCTCCAAAAAATACCTCTTCCAAAACCATAAATGAACCATCCAAACCTCCTCCACTTAATATTACCAAAACCTCTCATGCCTCTCTTATTACACTGGTCAAGAATCTAGGAATTCTTCCCACACCTAGTCACACTCACCCCCTTTTGAAGTTGTAATTAACCCCATCTAGTCCACCAAAAAAAAATCTAACTAAACCAACTAAGAAGGTAAAGTTACCCA
Source organism: Torreya grandis (assembly GCA_037957365.1). Classification (NCBI taxonomy): domain Eukaryota; kingdom Viridiplantae; phylum Streptophyta; class Pinopsida; order Cupressales; family Taxaceae; genus Torreya; species Torreya grandis. The sequence goes on along the minus strand of JARHVA010004894.1, from coordinate 928,699 downwards.
AACCTCCACCTTGAACTAAAACTATACCACCTCCTTCCCACTTACCTTACATCTTAGGACCCCATCCTTCTACCATCCCAATTACCTATTCTTCCTCTAAGAAACCATCCCCCTTTTCTCCACCTACACCCATCAAACCCTTTAGTTTTCCATCATTTTTAGATAACTCATCTACCTCTACTTTCCCACCTATATCTAAACCTTCATCATCCAAGTCTTCCATGTCCAAATATTCAACCTCTAAACCAACCGTAACTAAGCAGACCAAACCAAAACCACCAACTAAAACCATTACTCCAACTACAATTTCTATGGTAAAGCCTATGTCTAATAAGGTTCCCACTCTTAAAACCAAAAAACCATCACCTCCAACTCCTTTACTTGAATTCTATTCAACCATTTTACAAAGGTTGTTGTAAACCTCTTCCATTAGCTTACCTTCAATCAAACCTTTTGACCCTTCACATCCTAAACCAACATGGTTCAATGATAATTTGATTTGTATTTACCATAAGACTCCTTGACATGATATGAAGAACTGTATAGCTCTCTAAACACTTGTCCATAACCTTTTAGATGAAGAAGATCTATTGGAGGAACCTCATGTGATCCCATTACTTACCCAAATACCTAACCAAACTATCCAACAATTACCTACTCCCCCACTCCCACCTAAGAGTGAAGATGAGGAATCAAAGAAAGCATCAAACCCCCTTATCTTCACTATTCATATGGCTACCCAATCTTGGGCCTATTAGAAAGATAAGGGAAAAGCCAAAGTAACCATCCCATGGACATACCCTTCAACTCCTAAATCCACCAACCAAACCCAAACATTTCCACACTCACCTTCACAACTACCAAAACCCAAAGTATCCATTTTGGGATCTTCTCCTTCCAACCCTCCTACATCTATACAATGGTTAGTGTTGAAATAAATTCACCAAACATCAGTGAAAATGAGCCTTTATTAACTAATCAACACCTCACCACACCATCATAAGGCATTGATAGAGGCTCTACAATCTATAGATGTCCAACTAGATTATCCTCAACATCTTATACCCTTTTTTGGAGCCCTCTAACATTTTACTCTTATCACTTTTTAGGATTTTGAAAAACCACCTATTCATACTGAAGATCTTCACCCTCCCTTCTTCATCATAGCATACATTAATCAAACCTGCATCAAGAGGGTTATGATTTATGGAGGAGATAGCATCAACATAATCTCCTCCCATTAATATGACCAAATTTAGAAACATCATGTCAGAAAGTACAATGGTCCTTTACTCCATTAGTGATACCATGGCCACTACCTTAGGGACTATTGTCCATATCTTCTTGGAACGTTTCACCATTCTTACACTATTTTATGTTATAAAGGACAAGTTACAATATAATGAGTTACTCAAACACCCTTAGATATATGTTATAAGTTACATCCCTCGCACCTTACACCGATGTGTCAAATTTGAGCATGAGGGATAAGTAGTTACCATCAAATATGATCATAGTCCATTTGCCTCTTGTAATATGACATACTATCCTAATGACATTCTTATTCCTCCTTCATCTACCTCACAAAAAACTTCTAAAAAAACCACCCCACCAACTATAACTAGCAACACTCCTACTCCCCACAGTAATGAAACTTCAACTAGGTCATCTATCCCTTCATCCCAAATTCTAGTTGAGTACCCCTTGCAATCCATGTTCTACCATAATCTCTCTCTTAGGGAATATCATCTTTTAGCTCTTGATGCTTTCCCTACTCTATAGGAATATGGGAACCTCAAATTTGACCCTTCTTATGATCCTAACATTAGAACCATCATTCCTTTTGGGCTCCCCAACAATCAAACAAATTTCATCTATGGGGGACTTGATCAACCACTTCTCACTCCAACCACTACCGTATTTATCTGACCATTTAACATCAGTTCTTATTACTTGGACAAACTAGCCTTTGATAAAGCTTACCTTTAGTAGTGTGCTTAGAATGGGTTTGGTCTTGGACTCTATGAATAGGGACCTCACGAGTTACCCATAATCAAAACTCAAAAACCTCTTAAGTTCTTTGGCCTTGGGTTTGTACCACCAAAAGAATCCACATCACCAAAACCCATTACTACCATCGATGAAGAACTTCTATCCTCACCAAACCCATCTCCATCCAAATATGAGGACTCTAATATCATCCCATCAATCTTTTTTATCAATACCATGATTTTAGGCCCCCTAACCTATCAAAAGGATGGATAAACTAAAACCCTTCTTCTCATCCATCATAAAATGATTTAACATAATTCTCCTACTATGAAAACCATCTAATATCATGATGATTATTCCATTCTCACCTACCTCAATGTAGGGGATTCTTCAATTCATAAATCTCTCCCTCCTAAGAATCAAAATATGTTTAATAAATCCACTATTGATGTCAAAATGGGTACTCAAAATAACTCATGTATCATCAAAATCAGCCAATCTTTAAATTCCATAGAGCAACAAGATTACCCTTCATTCCTTCATAACCATATCATAGCCTTTGCTTGGTCCTATCATGAAATGCCTACAATTGACCCTTTTATTTCCCTCCATAACATTATCACCTATCTTGAGATTAAGCTAGTGTGATAGAAGCTTCGTAGGATATATCTTTGTTTCACCCTTCTTGTCAAATAAGAACTTCAACATCTCTTATCTATGGACTTAAGCCAACCCATTGATTATCCATAATGGGTTTTCAACATCATTCCCATTACTATACCTATAGGGGGACTTCACCTCTGTATCAAATTTTATGACCTTATCCTTGTTTTCTCAAAGAATGAATTCCCTTTGCCTAATATCAACCAACTTATTGATATTATAATTGGCCACAAGATGTTATCCCTCATAGATAATTTATTGAGATATAATCATATCTTGATTACCCCCAAAGATTGGCAGAAAACTTCCTTTATCACCCCATGGGGGACCTTATACTATAGGGTCATGCCTTTTGGTTTGAATAATGTTAAAGCAACCTATTAACGGGCCATGCCCTATATATTTCATGATCTTATCCATAAAATCATAAAGGACTATGTAGATTATCTCTTTGGGAAATCCAAACACCACAAGGATTACCTAGTTGTTCTCACCATCATCTTTTATCAACTAATCCATTATCATGTTAGGTGCAACCCCAAGAATTGTATTTTTGGAGTCTTATAAAGAAATATTCTTGGTTTCATAATCTCTCTCTATGGAATCAAAATAGACCCCACGAAATTTAGAGAAATCTTAGAGATGCTTCCTCCTACCAACCTTATGCAACTCTGTATCCTACAAGGAAAAACTAAATTTATCCATCACTTCATCTCCTAGTTATCAGATAAATGTCAACCCTTCCACCACATCCAAAAGAAAGACACCTCTTTTAAGTGGACCAAAGAATGTCAATAAGCCTTCATTTCAATCAAGGAGTATCTTCTCTCTCCACCTATCCTCATCCCTCCTAAGGAATACCAACCCTTTTACTTATATATATCCACCACAAACCATTCCCTAAGGGCAATGCTCACTCATTGTGATGAAAAGAATAAAGAGCAAGCTATCTATTACATTAGCCTCATGCTTATCAAATATGAGACCTGGTATATCCATCTCTAAAAAATCTAACTCACCTTAGTCTTTGTGGCCTTCAAGCTTCATCATTACCTTCTTAATCATAAAACATATGTCATCACCAACACTAACCCCTTCAAGTATATGCACTCTAAGCCATACCAAAACCAATGTATGGCTAAGTGAATCATGTTCCTATCTAAGTTAGATCTTGATTTTCTTCAACAAAAAACCATTAAAGGGTAAGTCATCACTGATCAATTGGAAAAATCCCCTCTACTAGAAAATCAACCACTTCATCTTGCCTTTCCAAATAAGTCTATTTCATCTCTCTCTTTGGAAGAACCCACCTACCAAATGAACATTTTCTTAGATGGATCTAAATGACAATATGGTGCGGGTACTAGAGTTATTCTCATTCCCCTTAATGGTGAAACTCTTCCCCTTTATTTTAAACTTGACTTCAAATGCACCAATAACATAGCTGAATATGAAGCCCTACTCATAAGTGTCTCTAAACTGCTCTATCCTTGGGAGTCAAAATAATTATTGTCTTTGGAGATTCCTAACTAGTCATTAACCAGGTCAATGGATTTTATCAATGTAAAAATAATGTCCTCATAAAGTACAAACAACTCATGGATTTACCCTTAGCATCATTTAATCAGTTCCTTGATCTACTAACAAGTTCAAAAACATAATGACATCCCTTGCTTCCCAAATTCCATCTTAGCCTATCAAATCTAAACTATTTGTCACCATCCATCATTCTATCACACCTTCATATATCCATTATAACCTTCCTACCATTATAGTAAGGAAACATACCCTTCTGGCATTTGGTATGACCAAACTTTCGACTACCTTAACCTTGGCATTATTATTCCTAACCTTTTGAAGAATGCCCAAAGAGTTTTTGTTCAGGGTACCTCTTGTTACACCATACTAGGGGAAATACTTTACAAACATGGATTTAATGGCATCTTTCTCTATGGTTTGTGTATCCATGAAGCTTCCCATGGTATCAAGTAAATGCATGATAGATCTATGGGGGACACTTTATTGGCCTAGCTATTGCTAAACATATCCTTCATCTTGGCTGCTATTAGCCCACCCTCAATTAATACTAGTATGACTATGTAAAGAAGGGTGTCAACTATCAAAAACATGTTAACTTACATCATACATCTCCCCATGACCTTTAAGTATCTAAAGATTATTGGTCGTTATCGTAATGGGGTCTTGAATTTTTTGGGGAAATCAACACCCATTCTTCACAATAACACAAATATATCATTACTACTACCAAATATTTCCCCAAGTGAGTGGACGCCATCCCTCTTATCTCAACTGAAATTGAAAAGATTATCAACTTCATCAATCATCATATCATCTACCACTTTGGTGTTCCCTATAACATCATCACTAATAATGAAAAATCCTTTAAAAACAAGAAAGTCCAATATCTTTACAATGTTTTGGCATCAAGTTAAGCTTTTTCTCACCTTGTCATCCATAAGCTAATGGATAGGTAGAAGCCTCTAACAAAACTCTCATCTAAATTCTCACCAAAGTAGTAAATGCTTCAAGTTAGGATTGGTACTTACACATCCATTTTGCTTTATGGGATTATTTCACTAGCATTCAAACCTCTATAGGTACTACCCCTTTCTCTATCATTTTTGGAGTAGAGGCAATCTTGCCCCTTGAATTCTAGATTCCATATCTTTACAATAAATCCTTTTTGAGAGAGAATATCATCAAAAACATCTCACTCATCTTGAACTTCTTGATGAACATCACCTTGAAACACTTAATCATCTTTGTGTTTATCAAGAATGAATCTAGCACACATGGAACAAACACTTAAAATAATGAGAGTTCAACATTAGAGACCTCATACTTAAGGGAAACCAACATGTAACTAATATGGAGAAAATCAAAAAGGGCAAGTTTTCTTTTAATTATCTTGGACCCTAAATCATAACCCATAAGTATGGATCAGGAGCTTATCATTTGTCTTCTCTTGAAGGCAAACTAGAACCTAAGCCTCTCAATGCTTCACATTTGCATCCTTTATATTTTTCAAATAAGGATTACACTCCCCCTTTGTTTTTAATTTAAGCTCGTCCCTTGGTTTATGATATTTTCACCTCCCCTCACCTGCTTCTCCCTATTCTTTTTGGGGAACAATTGATTATAATATGGAACCATATGATTATCCATCATAGTTATAATTCAATCCTAAATATGGGTACCATGGCTCTACCCATAACATGGTTCTCATAGATACTTTTCATCTCTAATAAAATGGAATCCCATGATTATCTATCTTTCAAACCACCCCCTCATCTATCATTAACCTTTTGTGCTAAAGTTTCACCTCTATAAAAGTAAACCTTCAAATTTAAATAGACTTGTCCACGTCTAACCTAGCATTTAAAATTGAAAAATTATGATACCAAAATATCAATTATGTCCATATATCTAGTATCATGGACTACTCCCTTAAAGGACAACTTTAAAAATCTAATTTTAGACCATTCCTTTGAAGGATGGCTAAGAAATAATCATTTTAGGCTTCTTGCATCATTCAATTTTAACAACTTATCAAAATAACAAAATAAAAAAATAACCCTATGTCAAAATCAAAGTAAGTAAGCTACAATCGGATCTTATAAGTGCCATTTTTGGACTTCCCACATCGATCAATCTATGTATTATCCCATTACACCATAATTAGATACTATATATGACATTGGTAGACTTCCCACATTCATCAGTCTACATATCATATTAAGGCATGGACTTGTCTATTACAGTTCTTTGGTCACCTATAGAAGGGGTAAGCTAACCCACATTAGGTTACCATTTCACTTGTTTCCCATTCAAACATCTACTTACCACCTACTTTACCTTCACACCTTTTTTAAAATCAAGGGACTATGCACTTACTTAAAACAAAGTGATCAAGACACCCTCTTTCTTAATAAAAACATGCTCTTGAGAAACATTCGATAGGCTAAGGTTCACTAAGTCAATCCAACTATGTTTTCTTATCGTTAGGTCCTTGCCAACCTAAAACATCATGCCTTTTCTTTGCCCTCTATTAGTTCATATGGACATATGTTTCGTAACTCTTATCTCTTTCTCATATTATCTCTTTCTAGTAGTTTATTACCTACACCTATTTTATGTGCTTTCATTATTTACTCATATCACATATCATATCCAAACATGCAAACATCATTCTCATTAGCAAAATCATAACATTATGAACCATACACAAAACAAATATAAACCATATCCTACCCATAAACAAAAAATCAAGCACCATAAATCATAAAAAATCACAACATACCATTATAACATCATAATAACATATGATCCTCATAAAATATCTTCAACATCATCCTTACAACAATTCACAAGATCATCACATTATCAGATTATCTATCTATAAGCAATATTTATCAATAAACATGCTTACATCTTCATCCTATCTATACACTCGAATTTTTTCATACACCCTATTACATTATCATAATCATCTCATAAACAACATAATCAACACCCATCTATCATATATCCATGATTATGAACAAACACATCCTCAACTCTATATGAACCAAGCATCACCTAAACTAAAAAGTTCAATAATCTAATCAAAATAATGTATCTAATCATATCATCATATACAAAAATAGTCACAATCATCCATCATATTCATCAACGTATTATCTAAACACAACCTCAACATCATCAAATACCTAAACTAAAGAGTCCACATAAACATAATCATGCAACATCATATATGTCATCCATAATCCATAAAAATAACGACATCATGATCATAATTTACATATATATCATCATAATATATCAATACATAATCAATACGCATCAAAAACATTAGAATATAATCAAATCATATCATCCATATAATCAAAATGTTGGCATGTCATCAATATAATCAACATGATCATCACATACATCAATAATGAAATACATGAAATAATGTATCAATGTCTCTCTCTTATATAAATATCACATCATCATCATATAGGCTAGTATCAAAATCAAAATCATATACATAATCCCATATATCAAGCCCATTGTACACCACTACCACTGGCCCGATCTGCACCTACACTGACACTTGCACTACCTTTTTGAGGTGGTCCTTATGATATCCCTACCTACCCCACTATCAAGTCCCACTATCCTAGAGTAGCTATCAATGGACCACTTGCTAAAATGGCCCTATACTCTCCATACCACATCTTTGATGGCAATTATGCTAGCACTATAGCCTCATAATATCTTAGCTCCTTGATAGTGGCTAGGTATTATGTCCTTAGAACTATGTTAGGTGGTCTTATTACTATTGATACGACCATTCCTACCCTTTGTCTCAATGATTCTCTCTCTTGAGTCACTAACCTAAAATAAATCCTCACTTGATCATACTCACTAATCATAGTCATAAGTTGCCCCTATAAGGTCCACTTGTCCCTTTAATGTAGTGATATAGGACTATATTACTACTAATGCTTCTTGTGCCTATCTATCTAGTCCCCCACCCTATATTAGTGCTCTTGTAGGATCCACATCCATGGGATAATGACCACTATCACCCCATTCATATTTATTTGCTACATATTTGGCCTAGTACCAATCTACATACCCATTTGTAATACCAACATCATTAAGGGTAGCTCTAGTTGATAGTTACTCATAGTCCATTACAACCTCCTATGGATACAAATCTATGAGTGAGAACTTAGCATCCTCCCTCCTGTATCATGGGAAATCTAAGGGGATCCTCTATACTAATAGAAACTACCTTTACATTCACTCAAATGGGATCAACTCTGTCTCCCCATCCCATCTCTCATAAATCCATCACTATTTCTATAGGGATGGTGTGTGATAGCTATATTCAAACCATATATCCCAGCCTGCATCAAGTCTCCACACTATATCAACTACCACTAAACACTCTAAGGTGTCTCTGAACAAATCTATATCTCTACCACCTCCACCACCACCAATCAAAGCATAGTAACCCCTCCATCTAGTAAAGCCCATTGGAAACAATACCTAGCTAAAAATCTCCCATGGTATTCCCAAAGGTCTCAACATGCGTATGTGCTCATATACACAATAGTGGAGAACAAAACCTACATTTATCCCATATCTCCTATGTACTTTGAATACCCAAAAATCTCTATAAAACTAAACCAATAAAACTAGGGCCCACCTAAACATAGTTCTCCCTAATAGCATCTCAACTAGCACCATTAATAATAGGTATATAAATTAGCTACTACTCAAATCAGGGAATGTGAATTAGGACACAACCATCATCATGGTGAGTAAACATCTATCCCCTAGAGCCCCCTAGTATAGTGGACCATAAAAAATACCACTTATATGATACCTATCATGGATCCAATCTACTCCATAAATCAAAATCATGTGGTAGTATCACTCTTCACTCTCTATATAATAAATAGATCCCCTCAAATAGGTATCCATGTGATCCTCACCACATCCTCTAGGAGAATTGTTATTTCCTCTATCAATAGCAAAAATTTATTTGTATTAGGATCCCATCTCTCGATGAGTGACACAATCATTGTTGTATCTCATGATAGGTGCTAATAATGTCTCATATCCCCTAGGTCAACCTCCTCCATGTGTCTCCTCTCATCAAACATCATCCCATTGTGAACCTTAGTAAATATCTTAGGGACCCCATCCCTCATCTTGATCTACTCATGGGCCTACATCATATTAAAATTAGCATGGCTACTTAGTTTTCAAAGACAAGATCACTACCAATCTATACATCTTTATTTCAACTTATTTCACTTTAACACATTATATCTACCCTATTTACATCTACCTTTATTTTCATTATTGAGATCATCATTCTCAACACCTATCTACTTCTCTACATCTATCAATGACCTATTTTGCATAATATTTGCTACATCTATTACACCTTTCCCCTAGCACTTTCTTTCTCTAGCTCTATAATATCTCTCACCTCACTCTCTCCACCTACCCTTTGAACCATCCATTCCTCTCTACACTCACTATTTTAAACCCTAAACACATTTTTTCATCTAACTTTCACACTTTTCCTAACTTAATAAACACCTTTCAAAACTTTAACAAATATCTTTCACCCCTTTCCCAATGTTTTACATCCATACCATTTGTTTTTAAACATCCTTTAAAAATATTTTAATAACTTAAACATAAACCTTTAAAACAACTTACCATAAACTTTTACCCAAAACCTTCAAATGAAACATGACCCACTTCACCTTTTAACACAAATTTCATCAACTTATTTGACCACTAATGGTTCTTGGAACTATTGATGGTCCCTCAAGTGACTTTTACACTTGAAGCTCAACTACCAGTAGTCAGGTTGAACCACTAATGGTCACTATGTGCGATCATTGGTGGTATAGCTCAAACCCTCAACTTCCCTCCACTTATACAAAAAACACTACCACCCTAGTCTACCTACCTAAGCCTCCTAAACACACCAGTGTCCACCTATGATACCAACCCATTCATCTATTTCATTTGATTACTTCACATAAAACCTAAAACTAGGGTATCCTCTACACCATTTAAAAAACTACCCAAATGATCACCCATTAATGTTAACACACATATAAAACACTTAATTATAACCTCTTATCAATTTCAAAATAATACCTATCTCATTTTGTGATCAATTTCATAGTCAAAACCCTCATCCAATTGCTTAACCATGTCTTTGTCCACCCACCATTTGGTCAACACTCGCTCAAACTCAATCACCCATTCTACTACCTCCAACTCAAAAACACATAAAATATACCAACACATCATACACACATCTTAAAAAAATCCAAATGTTAAAAATGACTTCATATTTTACTTTTAATCTTCTAGCCTTTTAGGGGTTTACTTGATTCTCAATGATCAGGGTGACCACTGATGGTTGACCCTAGTAGGAAACCCCTAACCATCAATGGTTAGGTTCCTCATTTTTTTTCAAACCTTTCAGTAGCCCCCCATGTAAGTCTATAACTTTATGAAGAACTACATATGGCATGAAATTCTTTTTGGTTATTATGTCCATAGAACTATGTAGGTAACATCCACTTGCCTAGTACATATAGAGTCAACTCAACCATCCCCTACCAACCCATTCCTAAACATCTAACCATTATACCACATGCACCTAAACATTGGTCATTTTTAACACAAATTCTTTGCATGTTTTTGTGACAATGCTACTTAGTCATTTTTCACCACACCAACCAACCTTTCTATGTTAAAATTTTAAACTTTGTAGTACTAAACCTTTCCAATTACTTTGAACATAATTGGTCAAAGTAAACAACTAAACCTTTCCAATTATGTTGTTTCACAAGAGCACTTCTTACCCTTGATACATGTGACCAACATTATCCCTATCTAGATGGATTGATAGGCTTGACCCAATTAGCTATGACCATCATTGTATATTGATTACCTTGTCATACATCTCTTTAGACCTTGACCTTATTTTTATCAAAATTCACACCTTTAGTCTTTGCACAATCTTAACTATCACATTTAGTTACATTTTGTGCATATGTTTGCATCTCAATTGACAAAATTTTATGTCACCCACCTTGTGACTACCCATTTACCATTTGTCAAACCCTGACCTAATTTTTCTTTCACCTCATCAATTCTTAGTTTGAGGGGGAACACCTCCTCCCATACTCAGGGTAACCATAACTTGACCAACGATCCATTTTTGTTTTACAACTTATGATATCAAAACCACATAATAAAAATGGGAAAAATTTAGACACTCAAAAAACTCACACAATAACTTTTGATGTCAAACTACCTTTTTAAGCCTTGTTTGACCTCACATCTAGTGGGCCACTTAGTCAATTAGACTCGTTTATTATCTTGACCCTATCAAACCCCTGACTTAACACATTTAGCTAAACCATTTAGTTCACCCTTTTTTTACTTACTTTCTTTAACCTATTTTCTTCTAGCCCCTCAAGTGTTGTCATTCAGCCTAACCATCAATGGTTGGCTTGATCATTGATGGTCAAGTCTCCAAGATTTCTTTAAAGTTTTAAAGCATTGACAACTTTATGTGAGATAAGTATCTCCCTAAATAATAACTAGCTTTTAAAACTAGATTTGAAATATCATAAATTGGCAACTTTATCCCCTATCAAATTATTAACTTCTTCCATCCTAATTAATAGCTTCATCTTATAAAAAGAGAAGAGGAAGAAATGAAATGCATTCACAATCCACAATCTTCATCCAAGTTCTCTTGCATATAGGTATCTAGCATACTTTTAGTAAGAAAGTAACATCATTGGAGACCTAAAGCTCTATTAGAATCACTTTCAAAAGTTGAAGTACTATCACTCTGGCCAAATTACTTCAACCTTCCACCATCATGTTTAAGGTATCTTTCACTTATTTTCATTGTTTTATCTTATTTCTAACCTCCCTACCCTATCAAACCCTTTAGTATAGTATTTTCCACCCTTTAGTTTTATAAAAGACCTTTATTTTCCTAAATACCCAATCTAGACCTTCTTTTTTGATCATTTTTAGAATTACATAGTTAACCATTGATGATTAGCATAACTACCGATGGTCACTTCAATCATCAATGATTACCCAACCATCGATGGTTAGCCTAAACCATTGATGATTCACCTAATCATTGATGATCACTATGGCATAAAAATACAACAAAATATTTTTATCGATGTAACCCCAGTTAAACCCAACTTTCTCTATTTCTACCTGATTATAATACCTTTTCTAATTTTCTAAACCATACCCTGACCATTTTAGCATAAGTATTGACTAGCTTTGCTACTTTTGGTCATTTTTTGATTGCCTAGCATTCTAATTTATTTGTATGGAATTTCATTTATCTTATTTAGGTAGATATTTACTTTATCATTTCTAACTTAATTATTATAAGAGTGGATTGATGGCCTCCTATCCAGCAATACACTTTTTGAATCTAGCTCATGTTAGGTGGTTCACTCATCTATTTGAAAATAACCCTCTTTTTTTAGTGTCATTTTTATCTATAGGATATTCCTTCCTAGCCAAATAGGAGTTCCCATCATTATTTAGATTCTTTCACACACTTTACTAGGTATTCTTCTACACACCCTATTACTAGTTTCATTATTACTAGTTTCAAAATTAATAAATGAGTGAAAATTAACTAAAACACCAAAAACCAATGCAATATCATTTATTTTCATTCAAATAGTTGGTTTTGGTGTGTGCATGAGTTTGATATAGATCTCTCTCTACCCCCCATTATTAGTACATACACCCCCCTCTCTGATGATACTCTCCCTTTGAACTACCTATGAGGTTGGGGCAGTCCATCATCCACCCCATCAAACAAACTTGTATTTAGTCTAAACTTAAACCAACCATCAACATATAAACATAATAAATTGATGAATTCAATTAATATGTAAAAATCATGATCATAAAGCATAATAAAACACACACACACACATGCACACATGCGCGCACACACACACACACACACACACACACACACACACACACACACACACACACACACACACACACACACACACACACACACACACACACACACACACACACACACACACACACACACACACACACACACACACATATATGAGAGAGAGAGAGATACTAATCATGAAGTAATTAATAAAATTTTCAATCAAATAACATATACAAATCCAACTTAGAGATAAATATCAGCACTACCAATCATTAGTCTCATAATCCATCATTTAATGCTTTAATAGTTTATTAAGGCAAATTAGATGTGACAAGTAACCATATATATTTACCTTTGAATGTTATTTCCCCTTAGTGTTATGTTTGGTCATATAAATCCTTTAGCTCTCACAATCTTGGCCTTGAAATACCAATCAACTTACACCATTGAAGGATAAACCATGTCTCATGATCATAACATTGATTTTTCCTATCCATGGAGAGAATCAAATGTTTACCCTCAAAATTCTTCAATATTCTTGTCAGCACATAATCCCAATGATAAAATTATAATTCATAATGGAACATTTCAGCAAGCACTACCTTAGATGTGTTTTTAGGTGTGCTCCCTTATGTTTAATGAAGACTCTTCTTATTCTACTAATTCATATAACTTTGTTAATTTGGTACACAATCATTAAGACATTTTTATTGGTTTTAGTATTCAATTGTCTTTTAATACTTTTGATAATTATGTGCCATTTGATTCAAGAAGTCATGAATATATAATGCCTAGGTTATATTTGAGGGTAACTATGATGAGTCTGATGATGAGGAAACAATGACTATCTTGAGTGACCTAGTTGAAGAAGATCAAATTAAAGGCGAGTTGCCTACATAATATGGTGGATTGAAAATCTCTTTCAATCAACCTAACTATGAACTTGATAAGTTAGAGACATCAAATGAGGAAGATGCATGCTATGCATCTAAATAATTCTTATCCTTTATTACTCCCTCTCCAACTGAAAGGCTAATTCAAGGTGGTAAGCAACACAATAGTAGAAGAATCTCTCCCAATCCATCACTAGAGTTAAGTAAGATTTAAGAAGAAACCAAAGATGAAGCAAGCTATTTATTTGAACTCAGTGGATTGACTAAATAATTCTTAAATATATAGGTCATGGACATGTGATGTATGCCAATACAAGTTAGCCTTGAACATGCATTAATTTAATGCAATTATCCACATACCTATACCAAATATTAAAAATTTAGGAGATCATTAACATGGTAATAAACATTCCCATGCCTCTTCTATAGTGAATATGAAAATTAGGATGCTAGCATAACATCCATCTTATTCCAAAAGTATCTCACAATTGATTCATCTTTTAGTTGTAATAAAGGTAACACCCCTACTAATTTGAATGCTCAATTCTTTTTGGTAAGTTTAATTCCACACATTCCCCTCACCATGGTATAATCATTGGGCCATGTTATTCTTTTTCACTTATCCCAAATACTTTGTGCAAGTTAAATATAGGTTCGTTGTTGAGTTTCATTATCAGAATTCATTTAGTTTTCATAAAAATAATATTGATAAATATTAATGAGATAGTGTTCATGAATTTAGAGGTTAGAATATGTGTACATACATGTCTCCTCAACCTTATTAAAATCCTATAACACATGTGTCTTACAAAATTTAGACATGTTCTTTCCTGAAATAACCTCTATGAATAATTCATCTTTTTCTTTCTTTTTTTCCTTTATGTCCCTTGCTAGTTTAATTTCCCTTTCTTGTTTTATTTTGTCTTTTCCTTATATTTTTTCCTTGAGGTTCCCCCATTAATTAAATAAATGAAATAAAATATATTTTTAATAGATAATGTAGAGTAATTTTTTGCTCTACATTGTATTTAAATTTTTAGTCGAGCACTACAATTTTGGTCCTCGCATACCTTGGTCATGGCAGTAGAGTTTTGGAGTAGAGAGCAGGTTTCTTTTCCATCTAAGTGTTAAAGTGTAGTGGAGGCTGCCAAGTGGCATAGTCTAAACATAGGTTCTCTTTCCCCCTTTTTGTTTCCTTCATTTAATTTTTGCCTAAGTATTGAATTCAAGCAGAAGCTGCCAAGTGTCACTTTTTGAAACACGAAGCTGGCCAACTGGCATCGTCTGAGATAGTTTTCATAATTTTTAGGAAAGCCATAGATCGTGCCATGTATCTAATAGTAGCTAAGTAGAATTCACCATGTGTCAGCATTTGCATCTTATATCGGCACCTACATTCCATCTATTTTTAGTTAAAGGGTTGCAACAAGCTAAGTAGCAAAGAGCAACAGAAAGTGCCAGGTAGCAGTCATAAAAGGCCCTAAACTACCTTTTTCAGAAGAAAGTAGAAGTCACCATGTGTCAGCATCTGAAAGATAGTTGGTTCAATGCCAGGGTTCAATGCCTTGGTTTAACATTTTGGTTTAATACCTTGGTTAATGTGTAAATGGTGTGCAATGTTGAGCCGTTGAACCATTAAACCATTTTGGTTCGTCAGGCAGTTCAAGGGAGTGTCCCAAAAAACCAAAAGGGTCAAGTACCTTTTTAGAAGGTAGAGAAGCATCCTTCTATTTTGTCTAAGTATCGAAGAGTAGCAAAGGCTGCCAAGTGTCACTCTTCAAGCACCTTTTTACTCCATCCTCAAGAACAACGAAAGATGCCACATACCCCTAATAGGAGAAGTGGAAGATGCCACGTATCTTACCAAGAACAATAGAGGATTCCAAGTTTCAACTTCTGAGAGACCATCTTTGAGCTTCATTGCCAAATAAAAATTGTGGTGGGTCCCGAGTGTTATTTCAAAGGTCTGTGATAACAACAAGTGTCAACATGCAAAGACTACCACATGCATCCATCCCCTTTTAAAAGTCACTTGGGCAAGGAACACTGTGAGTTTTATTTTGTTAAAACTACTAAGTATTAAAGAAGTGGATTATGACAGGTGTTGAAAGTGGAGCGTTCTTGATCAGAATATAGAAGAAGTAAAAAATGCCGCGTGTCTTCGATAAATCAGGTGGAAAGTGCCAAGTGTCATTCTCTAATGCCTTCTAAGTAATAAAGAGATTTTTTGGGGATTGACTAAGTGTCCTCTTCCATTCCAACAAAATAGAGTATTTCATTTATCTGTTACAGTAAAGCGAGATGGAGGGAAACTCAGTGGGAGTTATTCCTGGTAGATGGAACAATTCACCGGGTAGATTTTTGGGGCCTACAAGCATTAAAAGGGCTGTCTATTTGTCCCCTATAAGTAGAGGAGAATAGAAATTTAAGTGGATAAGTAGGTGACGGAATGAGGAAATTTAGGCGTGAAAGGAGGTACTAGTCATGAATTGCCATGCCACAGTCAGGGTAGTTCTTGATAAGACTAGGATACGTCCAAGGCATTCAAAGCACCGTCTATTTGTCCCCTGGGAGTTAAGGATGGAGTAGAATTGTGTGGGAAAAATGGTGGTGGGATGAGACATATGAGGCTATGAAAGAAGAAGAATTGTAAGAAAAATAGGAGGGACTTTCTAGAGTTTAGATTTTCTAGAGTTGGTGACCAAGTAGTATCATTTACTTTTGTCTCATTTTCTTGAGTTGTAAAGTTGATGTAACTGTGCATGTTTTTGTGCCTTTTATGCAGCTGAATGAATTAAGAAGACTAAACTCTATGCTTTGGTTGATATTATCTGTGTCATTTTCAAAATTAGTCTATACTGTAGATTTTCTAGAGTTGTAATTAGGAATGTCATTTGCTTTTGTCTCATTTTCTTGAATCAGAAGTTCTACATAATTGTACGTGATTTCTGCACCTCTTATGTGATTGGAAGATTCTTATAAGAATATTGAACACTATGCCTTTTTTGACATTTTTTGTATCTCAACAAAATAAGCTTCTGTTATGAGCCTCTATTTCTATTATTTCAATCTTTTACATTGATCATGCACCTGTCTACTCTTAAATGTAATTGAATCCTATATATAGTCTCACTATGCTCAAGTTAGGATCAATATTACACTCAGGTGCATCACCATAGTTAGGTTTCATTTCCTGCATTTGCATTTTTGTCTAATTTCCTATCCCTTTTCCCAAACACTTGATACAAAAGAAGAGACCAGCTTCTCTAAAATCTGGAGGTTGTTTCAAGCCACAATGTCCCACAACTTGAAACTTCCCATTGTTGATTGATTAGAACCAATCCCAATTTTAAGCATCAATAAATAACATCAATGAAACTCAATAGCATGAACAAAAACCTTACTTGAACACTTGCATTAATTGCTATGATTTTATTGTGTATTTTCATATTTATAAAGGACAATGAATCAAAATATAATGTGTCGATTTAGAAAGGTTTATTTTCTCATTTAAATATATCTATATAATTAATTAAAACATATAAATAAAATACAAAATTATCATTTTGGGGTTCATTTTAACTGATCATAAAATTTCTAATTTTCCCTGAACCCATGGATTGGTCCCAAACCCTCAATAAATAAAAACATTAATGTCTGCTTTCCAAATAATTGAGCTAAAATGTAAAATCTGAAAATCTTCCTTGAAAGGGTGATCTTGGTAACCTCCACCTCAATCTTTTTATCCTAGATATTAGTGGATTAAGGCCTTTGAAAGGGACGTTAGGTATCTATATCAGGGATATGGATGTCTATTTGGCTATAAAGTAATGCCCATGTCACTCCCTCATGCCAAACAACAAAATATTTCCTTTCATAAGTTCTAATCATTTATTTAAATCTAAAACATTATGTGCGCTTACAAATAAAATGAATTAATCACTTGGTCAAACAAAAATATGGCCTTTGATAGCATTGCAAGTGGGTATGTCACATGTTGAGGTAGAATTTAGTAAATTTATCCTTCAAATTTTATCTAAATTAATCATTTATTGTTAATGCTTATTGTTTGGATTTAGGAACTAGAGATTCTAGATTTCTTTAGAAAATCAAGATTATATACTATCATATTTATTGCTAATAATTTGTTGCTAATGCTTATTATTTGGATGTAGGAACTAGAGATTCTAGATTTTTTAGATAATCATGATTATCTACTAGCATGAATCATCATTCATTTTTTTCCTTAACCAACATGACCTATTTTTAGACTAAAAATGGAGACCCTCTTTTCTTATATGATCTTTTTATATGGATATGTGATGGTATGTCTAATTGAGCTCTTCTTGATTGCTAGTTTATTAGATGCTAAGTTATAAATGATTATTTATACTCATTTCTAATGCCTTTGTATTTTCCTCAATTAATTCTAAGATTTCATCTATGAACATTAATCTATAACTTGTAGGTTTATTTTAATCCTATGAAGTCTTATTCCTTGATAAAATTCTTTAATATTCACATTTTTGAATGTCTAGGATTAAAACTTAATTCTATGCAAATGACTAATTTTAATTTCTATATTAAATAATCACTTTTCACATAGAATTTTAATCACATAACTTAGTTTTCTCAAAAACATTTACTTAGATAATTTTATTATTTTCTCATAGGTTTTTTAAATATTTTCAAGATCCCTAGATTATTCCATGTATATAAATCTCATCGATGAATGACTTCAGAGCCAAATCTTTTTAGAAAAAAGACTAAGTCATTTTAAAGCTATAGGGCCCAAAGAAATGTCATATGGAACTCTACAGGAAGTATGAGATCATGGAGGATTGGTTTCATTAAAAAATACTCTAGACATCAAAAATTTTAAATCTTGGGATCATTAAGTAACTAAATTAAAATCCCAAGAGTTAATTGGAATTGGCAAAGGATAATGTCCCCAAGGCCCTAATAAGATTCTACATGGTACCCTCTTAAATTCCTAGGATCTAAAAGTGATTACAAGATTAATTGAGAGCTAGGACACAGGTACTATACAACCAAATTCATGGAGAGATAAATATACCAAAGAAGAAACTACATGGTTGTGGCAATGATAGAATCAAATATGAAAGTAAAGACCAGGAGTGTCAAAATACTGCCAAGTTCCAAAGTGGGACCTAATGGGAAAATTCATGAAGCTTAATGAATAAAAAGGAATTCTAAGATGAGAAGGGATATATGAAAATGGTGATGTTATAATATTAAGGGATTAATATTGATGGCTCATCTAGCCATCAAAACTATCAAAAATTGAGATGGGACTATGCATTTAATTCAACAAAAAAATCAAGTTGTAACTTAGAAACATGATGATAAATGATGGAATTCAAGGCATTATAGTTATCACAATGATTAAAAAGGTGAAGATTTAATTAAAATAATGAATAGGGTGTGAATCATAGGCACAACATGTGTAATAAGATCAAGAAAATAACATAATACAAATTTATCCTTCAAATGACATGGTGCCTAACTACACATAACATATATAAATGGAAATCCCAAAGCAATTCCAATGACCCTATGATATCAGAGTTAAAGTCATTATCAACAAGGGCATGGTTGAGATGGCACGTCTTTCATAATTTTAACTAACATCTCCAAACATATGGATGGACGATTACTTGTAACTCTCTTGTTAGTGGGAAATGAAAGTTTAAGGAGCTATATAAACTTAGAGGTCTATATAAGATCATCTCCTACATTGTAATAAAGGTTGTCTCCCTTTATATTAAAGTATAAATTAGTGGAATAGACATGCTTGGATTATCCATAGTTATTAGACCAAACATTTTTCATGCTTTCCTAATGTAGTGTTTTCCTCACTGTTATGAAAATGAAGTTTGTAGATAAATGGCTATTTTAAATCTCACCATTACTAATCAACAAGAAATATATTGACATTATAGGTATTTTGAAGGCTCACATCTATTTCATGTACATTTTAATGGTTTTTATGGTCTATTTTCCTCTCAAAACATTCTCCCCATACTCTCACACCATCCTTTAGCTGGAGTTGTGCTAGGTCTAGCTCAGTGAAGGATTGGTTTCTATGAGATTTTTTCAATCAAACACTTCAAATTCATCTCTATGGAAACATGGACTTTTCTTCCATTTTTTCCTTTCTTTTTTTCTTTCTTTTACCAGTGTTAACTTAAGATTAATAACGATTTTCTTGTAATGCTAAATCATGATTGTTAAATTTAGTTCATCACCAATTAAGCATTATTGAATAAATTAGTGGTGGAATAATTGAGTCTCATAGTATCTATAGCTTAAGCCATCATCTAGAGTTAGTTTCATTTAAACCCCTTATTATGGATTATTTTTACATCAACCATTGAGTTACCTTACATACCAATACCTAGTAACAAAGAACTTGGGGAATAATTTCTTCTTGAAATAAATCCTTATTTTTGGGATAGGTTATGGCTTAACACCCCCAAACACTAGGATTTGTTGTGTCATTAGACCCATAAACATATAGATCTAATTGAATAATTACTTAGGCCACAAACATTCTAGGATTATGGGCTGACCTTAAGGATAGGCTAGATTATATAAAATAGTCATTATTGGGATCTAGTAAGTTTTGATTTGTCTAATTAATGTAAATTTACAATATTTACTAGTTTAACAAAACTTACATGCATACAATAAGAAAAAACTGAGTTTAGAGATGATTGTGTAGGATATTTATCATATTTAGAAGATATAATGAGTTTATTGTAGGTGTATGAAAATATAATAGAAGGGTTAACTCAAAACATAGCATGAAAGTGTGAGATGATGGTGAATTAATAACTTATTAAGTGCTCAAGTCATGAATTGTAAATGTGTGTCAAGCTTATCATTTTCAAGTATGGAAGACAAAATTTCAGAATCTGAAAATGTTCCCCTTTTTTTAATAGTAATGGAGTTACCAAAATAAAAGGATAAAACAAAAATGAGTGTATACAACACACTTTTATTATTTGACATTGACTCAAATGCATAGCTTTGATCTATGCAAACTTGCATTGATAATGAAGTGTTTAATGCCCATATTTGAAATTTAAAATCTAAAAATTGAAAGATCTAGAGTTAGATTACACTTGTGTGTTGGTGAAAACCATGTTGCTTTCACAACTTATTGGAGATGATGCTTACTTATTAAATCATTAGAGAGTTGGGGTGATTATGCCTAAAAATTGTGTAACTATGTATGATCCTAATTTGGGAAAGCAACATGCACAAACCCTCATGAATGTTAGGAATGTACTAACCCAAACAGCTATGTAGTAAAAATATAGAGTGAACCATATGGTTAGGTTCAACTCAAAGAGATAAATACATGAAAAAATGAGACTATTGATCATAAAATATTTTATAAAAAATTAATCAAGCATTATAGATGGATTATAGATTCAAAATATAATGTTTCACTCTAGATTGATTAAGTTTTATCTATGTGAAAAAAATTCATGATCCTAATGAATGAAAATTATCTATGCCCCCATCATGTAAGAAAAAATTGATTATGTAGTATTTCTCAATTTAGAATATAATACATGATCAAAATATAATGGACCATGTTCTTGCCACCACCATGATCACATGTATGATAGTTTTGAAGTTGAATGATAATCATTTACCATTCAACTATAACTATACTATTGTGTATGTGTGTATAAACTAATATCATGCCCCTTGAATATGTACCAAATAATATAAAATGCTATGCATCTATATGTTAAATTTGATTAATTATATATAAAATGTATGTGTATTTAGAAATCTAAAATTAAGTTTCTATAATTTTTTCATATGTTCATGCATATGCATCTAAGTGTGTATGAATCTATGCTCAAACATATATAAAGTGATCACATATGCATGGAATATGCCCATGTAATTTATATCAATATGTAAAAATATGTCATGTATATGCTATATACACTTTATTTTGGCTACAACCATGTTCCAACTGGACTTCATATTAATTTCTACCAAATAATGCAAATTAAGTCTAGGAATCATTGAATGTCCCAAGTTCATGTTCACATAAGACATTAGTGCCCATAATGATGTCAAGGCATCTCTATTTGAGGTATTATCATGCACATAATAATATAATCCCATATATTAATCTCCATTCAAATTATGACCTAGCAAATTGACATATTGGCCTCTTTACCTATTAAGTGGGGCACTTTAACAATTCCTAAAATTAAAAAACCCTATATAGAATGAATTAACTAGGAAAATCCAATTAACTGCTTAAGTTAAATTTCCATGTGTAATTAGTGAATATAAATTTTTTAAAAATTAAATTCTAATAACAATGAGGTCATGATGATGTCATCATCCTCAAAGTTAGGTAACTGAAATATCTCCATTAAAGCCTTAAATTCATATATGGAGAGCCATACTTAATCTCCATTCAAATTATGACCTAGCAAATTGACATATTGGCCTCTTTACCTATTAAGTGGGGCACTTTAACAATTCCTAAAATTAAAAAACCCTATATAGAATGAATTAACTAGGAAAATCCAATTAACTGCTTAAGTTAAATTTCCATGTGTAATTAGTGAATATAAATTTTTTAAAAATTAAATTCTAATAACAATGAGGTCATGATGATGTCATCATCCTCAAAGTTAGGTAACTGAAATATCTCCATTAAAGCCTTAAATTCATATATGGAGAGCCATACTTAATAAATATGATCTCTATCCTAAATATTAATTACTTTTCCACTCCTTAACCTAACCATAGTTAAACTAAAAATAACCACAATTAAATATATATTAACTAAAATTGAATTAGAGTTAATTGGAGAACCTATGAATAGAAGTGTCATTGCCATTGTTACAACAAACTTTCAATCCAAGGTTATAATGTTAAATTGTTGAGAGATAAAAATATTGTTTGTGTAGAGTTATAATACTAAATTGATTATATAAATATTCATATTTATAATCTAATCCAATCCAAGACAAGAGTGGACAAGGAGAAACGATGTCCATAAGGTAAACACATTTACAAAGGACTCCATTACACACATAAATCAAGCACGATGATACCCACATGCCAACAAACAAGCATCATTTGACAAAGGAAGTAAAGGTAATTTGTTGTATTTATTTATTATTTATATTTGAACTTATCTTTGTTATTTCTCACCTAAGTACTTAGGCAAGTAGTTGTTACTTTCATTGAATTAATTGATATTGGGGTTTTGCAATTTCATGAACAAGAGAAAGATAAAAATATCTTTTGTAATCTTATGCTAAATAATAGCATGCCTGGTAGGACCAAAAACCCCACATGCACTAAATGAGTAAAATTCGACTCTTAAATTCCAAGAAAAGCTCACTCACAACCTTATTTTTTGAATTTTTATCTATTTTTTTGTGTTTGGTGTTTAAATGTGAAACTACAAATTTATTCCTACAAAAGTGCAAATTTAGAGAACAAATTCATGAAATAATTATAGGAAAAGGATAAATTATTTGGGGAAACCATAAAAAATTCCTATGTTTGAACTAGGCTCTATGTATTTGTAATTTTGGCACATACATCTACTAAATCATCAGTGTAAACTATGAATTCATTGCACAAGATTTAGGGTTTTTCTGTTAACTACAAATTCATAGAGAATAGTTGAGGAATAATTTAGAGCATCTACAAAAATATTTTTTATATTTTTATATTCTAATTATATTTTTTAAATCATCGAAGTTGACTGTGAAATCATAGCTAAAAACTACAAAATCATTCTCTATATGTCTATTATTTTATGTAGATTTTTCCATAGTTGTGAAATCATCATCAGAGTTATTAAATCATCATCAAAGTTGTGAAAACATCATCAAAGTTTTGAAATAATTCATAAGAGTTGTGAAATTGGGAAGCAAAATTATGAAATCATCATAAAAACCCATGAAATTGACCACTGTGAGTTTATTTTTCTATTGTTTTTTGTGTTTTACTTATTGGAACAATTTTTTAGTTCGCATTGACTATGTAACTATGAAATCATTCCATAGATTTTTTTAATTGAGATATTTTAAAGGTTATTCAACTTGTCTTAAGCACAAATTAATCCCCTAACACTTTTCATAGATAATTAAGGCAATAAAAAGAGTTTTTAAGCATTAAACCAAATCCAATTTCATATTTATTATTAGTTATTTAAAAAATCAACACACAAAGGGTCAAATTTCACTTCACATTTTTTTAAGTGATCTAAAAGTAACAAAAAAATTATATTAGTGGTCCTAAGATCTTTTTGTTTTTTGTTTTTGAAAAATTACTTAATTTTTTTTCTAGATTAGTTTATTTTTTATAGAACTTCACGTATATGCTTTCCCCTATCCCCAGGGAACTTGGGTGATAAAAATAAAATTATATTTGTTTGTTTAATTAATGTTTATAAGTGAATAAAATTCACGTATGTTATCCCCTAGCTCTAGGTAACTTGGGTGACTCAAAAATAACCTTAAAGTTCTTCCATTTTTTCTTTTTTTCTTTTTTTGCATTGGCTTGTGAGTGGGAGTTCATAACCTCCTCAAGAGTTCTCTAAGAGAAATTTAACCCAGTATTTCATCTATTGACACTATTATAACCTCACTCTCTATTAAGCTATACAAATTGGGAATATTATTGGATGGGATAGTGGTAAGTGGTTAGCGTAACCATCCCAATAGGTTCCCAAGCCATGTGGTAGCCACACATTAAAATTCAATAAGAATTACATATATGAATTAATTATACAAAGGAATGGACCATGGCATAAAAATCTAGGTATTTTGGACTCATTTGATGTGATAAATCCCTCATTATCCACATATATGGAACATCTAGAATGAATCAAATGTTTTTAGATTTAGATCAACCACACTTAGTGTGAAATATCTAGCCAAATGCCAAGTTGCTTTGGCACTATAATTTCATTCCATGTATAAATTATAAGGAGATAGATGGGGTATTAAATCAATCTACCTACATGTTCTCTTAATTTTTTGGCTTAATAGTTAATTACTTTTGAACATTGGTATATCAGTGGAAACTTTTGTGGAGACTATGCAACATTATCAATTTTTAGGGTAGGACATGCACTTATTTGATTTTATTATTATTTAAATTGGATTTTTTTTAGGGTATAAATTTTGTTTTTTGTCAAACCACATTCCAAAACCAAGTCAAAAATTTTAACACAAAACACATTTTTCACACACTACTTTGAGTTAAAAAGTGTTACACTGTCAAAGTTACTCCAAAGATTTACCTTAGAGATTTTTGAAAAGCACCTTTTTACCCTTGTTGAAAGTGATGTCGTTATGCTTCCCATTTGAGTATAAGACAATATTTATTTTAAAATCCAAGTATTTTATACCAAATCCAGAATTTATCTTTAAAAGTTCCAATCCAAAACTAATTGGTCTATGCCAAAGTCTTGTCTAAATTTGGCTTGGGTGTTTACCTTTTACCTTTGGATTGTGTAACTTGGATCAATTTATTGCTTGATCTAAAAAAAATTATTATACCTAGGAGTGGTTTTAATTTCATGTGTATTAAATCAATTTTATCATCTCAAACAAAGTTTGAATCTTATTATTTGAGTATAGCTCTACATGTGGCTAGTTTATATTTAAGCCTTTCCTATCATTTGGGCTTGAATTATTTACTCATTGTTCCTATTTTGTTATTTGAGATTGAATTTACAAATTGGTTTTAGTGATGTGCCTAAATTAATTTTTTTGTGTCAAGTTCAAGTTTATTTTAAATCCATTTGCCAAGATTGATCCATGTATCTAGAATCAAGTGTTTCAAACCATTTGCCTTATATTAATTGCATGTTTTTACCTCAACCATTTTGTTTCTAAGTCTATATTTTTGACATTGGAAAAAGATATAGCATTTTTTTAAGGCTTTAGACCTAGTTTCTTGTGTCCAAGCCTAGATTTGTGACATTGACTAAAGACCTAGAATTTTTTTTTTTAAATTTTTACCCTGAGATTAAGTTCATTTGAAACACCTTGCCAAGACTAGGATCCAAAGTTTCCTTTTATTGCAAATTTTAAAAATACCTTAAAATGTTATTTTAGACCAAGTTTTGATTATTAGTTTTTAGGAAGAAATCCTTTCTAGGCAAAGTTTAAACCATTTGAAACAATAGACCGAGTTTTTATTGTAGATTAAGTTTCAAGGCATTTATAAACATAGACCAATATTTTTGGACCAAATTTCAAGAATTTTTGATCATTAGACCTTTTCTTCAATATATATTATCCATATATTTTGATATGCCTCACTACACACATAGCAAGACCATGTATAATTTAGATTAGGAGATCATAGTCATGAATGACCCCTTTATTCAATATCCATATGGTGATGACATAGTTTGTGACCTAGATCCATATTCCTATTACACCACTCAATATATATAATAAGGATAGGACCCATTAGCATATTACATAATTATTACACCTCTTTATCTAAGGTAAAATTAAGAAAAAATAACCTAATACCTTAACAATGTGTCACCCATCGTCAAACATGTCCAATAACAGACCTAATATATAACCATAACAACAATTTATGACCCATACTTATTTTATTATCACTTAATTAAGAATATGGATGATATTTTAGTCAATTCCATGGAGGTGGGATCAAAATTCCTATTAGACTTTCCCCATGAAAGTCTACCTAGTCTAGTTAGAGTACCTAGTAACACACCTCAAATTAGACCAATTAAACAAGCCTCAACTAATTACCATCATGCACTCATGCTAATACCTAACCAAGATCCTAATGTTATTTCAAAAGGAAATGGTCCTATGATAGACCAATTTACACTAATGAAACAATCATATCAAACATATCTTAATTTAGCATGGAATTTCAATGTTATGACCATATCAAATACTCCACTTATAGAGTTAGCTCCTTTAATAGACATGCACATTGAATCTTTAGGCCATAATAATATTAATGAATAGCAATTCATATAAATTACATCATTTTGTGACATGATAAATGTCCCAACCATTGAGGAAGTGATTGTGGCTTCTACCTAAGACCATGTGAAAAATTCAATGGATACCACACACATGTATCCCAATTTAAACCAAGGTGGGTTGAATAAACTACAAAAAAAAGTACGTCTTAATAATACCATGAGAATCTCATAAAAATATATGGAAATAATTCCTATTTATCAATCACAATAGGCCACTACTATGCCTCAACCAACTACTTCTTCAAACATGCAACAATAGGGAGTAAGTATCCAAACACAAACTAACACTTTACCTTAACAAGTGGTGAATGTTACCCTACCTCAATATATGGTGACTAATATTATGAAACCACAAACCCAAACTATTTTACCACCATAATTAATAGTGATCTAATTGTATATGTTGTATAATCAACAATGTATTCCTATTGGTCAATAATAAGTACCTATCACCTAACAAAATGTGCAATTCATAATAGGCATTTACTCAATAAAGAGGTACTAACTTATAGAAAGCACCCATCAGGAAATAATTTCCTTTTACCCACCATGTATCTCATATTCAATAGAGATCCAATATGCCACATATTCAATAGTATGGGTTTAGTCAATAATGGGTACCACTTACATAGTAAGGTTTAACTAGTCAACAACAAATTTATACTCAAACCCAGTAGACAATGTACCTTCCATAAATCCATATACTTCCATCACAGCCATAATTCCATCCAACTCAAAGTGACATTATAAATCTTAACCATAATTTTTATCAATAATGCATACCATACCAAAAACCTAATCCTAATACATAGATTATATTCTTGGTCAATTGGTCTATCAAACCAACATTCTAAAATATTCCATTCCCCCACTATAGCTTGGTTAAGGTAACCCACCTTTGATCGCCTAACCACAAACACAACCAATTGTCTCATCTAGATTATTATCCTAATAACTACATCAAATTAAGGATATAATTTCATCTATTTAGATAGGACATTAGACTAAGAAGTTCAAATTGGATGACATGTGATTGTATCCATTTAACATGGAATGCCTCCAAATACAATTTCCTCCATGTTATGAGCCACCTAAATTTGATAAATACAAGGTCAAAAGAGACCCTAGGGAGAGTTTAAAAGATTTATTTCTTACTTTCCATATAGTAGCCTATTATGACATCTACTTGCTTCTTTTCTTTCTCTAGAGTTTAGTGGGAGTGGCCTTGAAGTGGATTTTTAAGTTGTCAAAGAACCCAATATCTAATTTTGATAATCTTTCATAAAATTTGTACAACACTTCTCATACAATCTTGATCATGATATTTTAATATTTAACTGGAGTTAGGCCAAGTATAAATTTTGTGAGATATTCTTGAGTTACTTACAATGGTGGATATTACTTTCTAGCCACTTTACCCATAATTTATCAGATAAATAATTGTCAACTATATTTATAAAAAAAAAATCACAACAAAATATCATATCACTTGGAACTTTAGTGTGCTCACACATTAAAGGAGATCATTGAGAAAGGTATACATATTGAAAAGGCCCTTATTAGTAAATGGATTATCAAGTTGTCTTATTCAAACTAAAACTAGAGCCAAAAGCAAAATTTAGGCCCAAATCAGAACCCAACCCTAGTTTAAATGCAAGATTTTACACTTGCTTAGACTAATAAATTTGAGAAACCTAAATTTTAAAACCATAATAATAATGTTGTTGGTAATGGAGTCACTAAGTTGTGTCATGTCTAAATGGTGTAAATGTCATCTACTTAGCCTATTCCATAAATGCAACTTATTCCATAAATATAACCTATTCAACAAATGCAGTCTATGCCATAACCATAACTAGTTCCTCAAATTATACCACCTCCACACATGCAATCACCTTAGCCACCATTGCAAACCCTTCCTCCAAGAATAAGACCCAATGATAGAGTATTCAATGACCATGGTAAGCCTATTGAAGTAGTGTTTCACAAATTAACCATGACCAATATGATTAGTTGGTTGATTCTAAAGTGCTTGTAATAAAGGTGTACAATATCAAAATTGGTATAAAGAGCATAAATTTTGTGAATTTCATCATGTTTATGTAAATTATATAGACTATTTTGTGCATTTTAAGCACTTCATTGAGGATATGTTGGAAAATGGAGTGATCTAGTTGGATAATGAAGCTTCTACTTCTAATCCTATCTTAGGTATCTACTAGAATCCTTTTCAACAACATAAAAATAATAATTAACACTGATAAAAACAAAAATCATCACAATAATAGTAATATCAATAGCAACAAAAATAACATCAACCATAAAATAGATAGAACCAAGGTCAGAATGACCCTAATAACCAAAATAATATCATACAATTGCACATAATTATAATAAAGTTTTAGTTCATATTGTTGGTGTTCATGTATGCACCATTACCACTGACCCCTTACTAAATACCAACATAACAATACCATTTCATAATATTTCATATCAACCTACTAATGTTGGTAATCCTTCTTTGACCCATGACTATATCCAAGTGTAATAATAACCAAAGATTACGATATTGGGTCCCTATGATGGTAATCCTTCCTTGACCAATGACCATAGCCAAGTGTATTGGAAATCAAGAATTACCATCTCAAGCCCCTATCTATCTTCCTTTAGTTATAATGGTATTTTGCCTAATCTAGATTAAGCAATTGCAACTTAACAATCTAAAATCACCATCCTAAGCCCACAAATTCTTGCCAATGAGCCAATTCAACCCACTATACCAAATAAGAGTAAACTAATTACCACTATTAAGGAAAAAATTCATGATATTATGGAACAACTATAAAATATGCCCATATAAATATCTATTCTATATTTTTTATGCACATCTACCATCCATAAAAATATCATTATTAAACTTCTAAGCTAGTCCTAAGTACCTAATGACATTATGATAGATAAATTTCAAGCTTTGGTTAGACACCTAGCCCCAAGCCAACAATTTAATTTCAACCAAAGTGATATGCCATCCCTAGGCCCTCTTCACAATAACCCAATATACATTGAGGTTGTGATAACATGACATAAATTTAAATGCATACTCATAGATAATAGATAAAGCCTTAAAATTATGTCTCTAAAGATAATTAAGCATTTGGGATATACAATGGTTGACCTTCAACTAAATACCATTAACATCAATGCCTATGATAATAAAGAGTGGGAATCATAAATAACCATCTATTTGATAGTTGTCATTGGGACTTTGACCTATGACACACTATGTCACATTTTGGATCTAGACCTATCATAAAATTTGCTTTTGGGCTGACCATGGATACATGAAATTTGTGTAATACCTTCAACCTTGCACCAATGTATCAAGTTTCCTCATTCTAGTATGGAGATAGCCATTTATTAATAATTATAACCATACTAGTACTACAAGCATTTAGAGGTCGAGTGTGAGAATCTATAACTACCATTTTATCCTAGACCCCATACCAAAGAAAGATAAAGACAAGGGTATAATTATTAAATTAATAGAGACAAATTTTATAGACCCTAACAACCTTACCTCAGTTTCATATACATCTCCTATTAAAATTTCTAGTCATTTTACTATTTTAGACAAATGTCTAGGAGAATACTTAACACATAATTCCTTCCATATAGCTAGGCTTCCATAAAACCCAGAGACTTATGAAAGGCCTAAAGCTGGGCCAGTGCACATGAAATGGAAACAAAAGGGGAAAGGAAAAATTCATAGCCCAGTGTCTATTATTTTCCTATCGAACAATAGCCAAGAACAAGACTTGCTTTCCAAAGACAATGATAATTTGGATGGTTTTTTATCGAAGTAAAAAATATCCCATCCCTAACAGGATTTTGAATAACCAATATTATGAAGTTAAATCAATAGGGTACTATTGAGACTATTTCTATAACCAAGTACAAAAAAAATTATGTTATTGGATTTAAACCTCCTAGGGGTGACCCCACATATCTTAATCATGTTCTTACACTAATTACTAGTGATGATGATGTCGATAGTAAAGCAGAGTCTGATCATAACATATACAATGACCTAACTAGTAATAACCTATTTAACCCTTATACCATTTGTACTATCATTCTAGTAATCCAACATTCCCCACTTACCATTTATCATCTTTAACTCATAGACTAGGAATAATAAGAATTCATAGTAACTGTAGACAAATTCAAGAATGATGAGGATTTTTATGATTTCATGGGCCTAAAAATAGTGTTCCATTCAGAGATAATAAACAAGGGTTCTATATCAAGTTAGATTCCATTGCCTATTTTAGAGAGTGGGTAAACATCCTTAACTGAAAGCAAAAATATAAAAGGTTGAGGTCCTAAAGTTAAATCCTCAATGATGTGCCCTTATACTATGAAAAAAGTAAAGAAAAAGGCTAGCCTCTTGGTAAAAACCTATTTTAGGCACCACTAGATGGTATATTCACCCTTCTTTGAATGAAGCTTAGGAGACCATCAATAGTGAAATTATATTTGGTTCTACACTCATAGAATAATGACATATCTTTGATCAAATTACCCAAGAGTGACATAAAGTGTTTGTTATATGGCCTTGGACACCATTGTGAGATTTAGATTCATCATATTTGGGGGAGCTTAAATAACTATTCCAAATAGATAAATTTTCCATTGCCAACCAACTTACATCTTTGCTAACTATTTTAGAAGGTGGATCTACTCTTCTTATAGAAGATACTTTAGAATTTAACATTGGGACTCCAGATGATCCCAAGTGGATAAAACTAAGCATGTCCCTCACTAAGGAGTAATGTGAAGTTATTACAGATCTTATTAGAGAGTTCATATTTTTTTTTCATGGGATTACTTTGATATGATAGGTTTGGATTTGTCATTGGTTCTACACCATCTTTTAGTTCATCTAGATGCTAAGTTGGTTAAGCAAAAATTGAGGAAAATGCATCCTCACATTATCATTTTGGTCAAGAATGATTTAGAGAAAATTTTAGATGTAGGATGTAATAGATTAATTGGTTATTTAGAGTGGATCTCTAACATTGTTTCAGTAAAAAAAAAAAAAAAGCCCAAAAGCATTAGATTTTATGCACTAATTTATGATACATTAATAAGGCCTACCTAAAGGATAACTTTTCTCTATCAAACATCAAAATGATTATTGACTTCACAATAAGGTATGAAATGCTTTCCCCCATGGATAGAATTTTAGGATATAACAAGATCAATATTGCACTAAATGACCAACATAAGACAACATTCACCATCCTTGGGGAATGTTTTGTTATTAGGTTATGTCTTTTAGCTTCAATAATCTATATGAAACATACCAAAGGGACATGAATATTATATTCCATGATATGATTCATGATATTATCAAAGACTATGTTAATTACATACTAGGTAAATCTAATACCCATGCAAACCATCTATCCATACTACATAGAATAATTAAAAAGCTTCATGAGTACAAGGTTTGGCTTTATCATAAGAAGTGTATCTTTACTATTACTCTAGGTAAATTGTTAGGATTTATTATTTTTCACTGAGGCATTGAAGTTGATCCCACCAAGGTTAAATCCATTACCTAGATGCTACCACCTTCTACTTTGAAGTAACTCTATAGTTTGTAGGGTAAAATATAGTATATTGTATGCTTCATTTCATAATTGGTCAATAAATGCCACCCATTCATACATTTATTAATGAAAGTCACTACCATTTTATGAAATTAAGATTTCCACAAGGCCTTTGAATGCCTAAAGAATACTTGGCCAATCCTCTTATTATATTACCACCTATGTTGATAAATCCATTCCTAATTTACCTATTTGTCACTAAAAATGAATTGAGGGCACATTTATCCTAACATGATGATTACAAGAAATAACATGTCATGTACTATCTAAGATGTAAATTGGTAGCATATGGACACAATTATATGCCAATTAAAAAAGATTATTTAGCTATGGTATTTACAACCCAAAATCTACATCATCACATGCTCAACAATAAGACCATAATCATCACAAAAGTAGATCTAATCAAGTACCTACTATAAAAAATAGATTTTTAGGGCCACATGGATAAGTGGATCATGCTTTTGAGTGAGTTTGAGATTGAGTATGTCAACTAAAAGGCCATTAAGGGATAGGTATATATAGATCATCTTACTAAATCTCTCATTTCATATACTTAACCATTTAATTTTTCTTTCCCATACAAGTATATTATGACCATAAGAAAAACACCTCATGAAGAGTAGTAATAGAAGCTTTATTTTGATAGTTCCTTCACATCTCATGGGTCAGGGGTAAGATTATTGTTCAACACACTATAGGGTTATCTCATTCCTAAATCATTTTGTATCATCTTTATTTGTACCAATAATATGGATAAGTAAGAATCACTCATTGTGGGGATTAATCTAGTGGTACAATAGAACATTCAACACTTACTGGTTCATGAAAATTCCCAACTTATCATAAATAAAGTCACAAACCAATTCTAGACCAAAGTTGACAATTTAATACCCTATAAATTCATGGAAGACACTCTCAAGTAGTAGATTTCTCACATTTATTTTGAACACATGCATTATGCCAATAACATGAAAACACATGCCATGTATATAATTGGTTATTTAATCAATGACAAAAACAAGGAAAGAGACTACCTATTCTTTGTTGAACATCTTCTAGCACCTTTTCATAAACCCTTGGCAATCAAAATGATATGTGATATTTTTTGTCCCAATTCTATTTGGTATTTTATAATATATAATTACCTCTATGAACAATTTCTTTCACCAAACCTTTCATATAAGAAACAAAAATACTTCACACACCAAGCCTCTTACTATATTTTACTTGGCCCAACCCTTTACTAGATAAGCTTTAATGGAACTCTACTTCATTGTTTAAATTTTGTAAAATCTGAATTAACATTGAGAGAAGTTTATGAAGGATTTTGTAGGGTCCACACTAATGGGCCATCTTTGATAAAAAAGACTCTTATGTATTGTTTATTATTGGTTGAACATGGAATCAAATGCAATTGATTATGTTAAAAGATGTTTTTAATGTCAGAGGCATGCAAACTTAATCCATGCACCATCATGATCACTCAAGCCAATGAACACACCATGGACATTTTAAATATGGGGACTAAATCTCATAGGGAAGACTAACCCTACCTCATCAGATGTCTAAAAGTATATATGTACCACTATCAAGTAATTCACTAAGTGCATTGAATATATACCCCTCACTTATGTGATGGGTAAGCAAATTTCCATATTCATGTTTAACCATATCATTTATCATTATGGTATCCAATGTAACATTATATCTAATAATGGTGGTTCATTTAAAAATAAGTATGCCAAAGCATCTATGTTGATATTAACATTACCCAACATTTTTCCACTACATATTACCCATAAGGTAATGGACAAATTGAAGCATATAACACCCTTGTAAATATTCTTAAGAAGATAATCAATGATTTTGGTCATGATTGGCACTTGAAAATATTATGAACCCTCTAGGCCTACCATACTCCAACAAGATCCATACCATATTCC
Source organism: Torreya grandis (assembly GCA_037957365.1). Lineage (NCBI taxonomy): Eukaryota > Viridiplantae > Streptophyta > Pinopsida > Cupressales > Taxaceae > Torreya > Torreya grandis. The sequence goes on along the minus strand of JARHVA010004894.1, from coordinate 893,936 downwards.
CTTATTTATGGCATTGAGGCAATTCTTCCCATTAAGGTCAAGTTTCCTTCTCTATGCATCTCATTTAAACACATCCTTAATGATGAGGATTACAGAGTAGCTCATCTATAAGAGCTATAACTATAGGATGAAAAATCCATGGCTGATTTGATTAAACTTTAATCAAAATAGAATTCATTACATGGTCAATATAACATGTGTGTGAATCATAAAGAGTTTGAACTTGGTGATCTTGTCCTTAAAGAAAACTAGAAGAACACCACTACCAATAAAAATAAAAAATACAAATTCAAGCCTAATTAGATAGAACCTTATGTGATTGTTTCTGAATATGGCTCTAGAGAATATAAGTTGTCTATTCCATAAGGATATGAACTTGATGAATCAATGAACATAATACATCTCAAGCATTTTTTTGATTGTGATAACTGAGGTATTGTATATGAGGATCATTTAGGTTATATAGTAACATGATATTCCTTGTATTATACCATATATCATTCCTCCTATACCTTCCCTATTTTATAGAGTTTGTTTTACCCTCCCCTACCCTCATTTATGACCTTGGTTCTAATCCATTGATACTTCAAGCACCTTTAGTAATTAGATTTAGATGAAGTTTTAGTGGTTAATTCAATATTATGATTCATTGAGTGAATTATTTTAGATAGAGATAATATCTTGGGGCATTATGATAGTGGTTTAGAAATTGCATAATTCATTGTTATCATGTTCTATCTCGCTACCACTATTACTGATTATAATCACCTTTGGGAAAATTAGTATCATAGACCCTTACTATTGTTTCTTATAGCCTAGAAACAACCCATTTTAATCACATTATTTATCATACATTGCCATTTTCCTATTTACAAAATTATTATTAACTAGTCATATCCTCTATTGTAAGTTATAACTACATTAACTTGAGGTCCTTTGAGACTATGTAGGTAGTGATCAATTTACATTGAGGTCATCTTGGTCACCCCTTTTTTCATGATCTCACCATTTTTTGAGTTATCCCATTTTGTGTCTTATAATAATCCATTGAGTTAAGATTCTTAGAAAAAACCTAAAAACATGAATAAATACTAGGCCATTCTAATTATATTCATGCCAATCAAGATGTACAACTCCTAGTTGATAGGTATAATTGAAGTGTTCTCATGGATTTCATCATGACTATTTACATTTACCTATTTTTTTCCTAGTAGTATTTCATCCCATTTATTGGAGAACTACATTTAGGCTAAAGTCTATGTTGGACCTTGTATCCATGGGACTATGTAGGCAACATCTAATTTCCTAGTGCATTTAGAGTTAGCTTGGCTAGTCTCAGTGATGTATTTTCATTCACCACTTTCTTGTATCATTCCCTATTATAGGTTTGTCTCAAAAATTATCTCATTATTTTGTGAGTACTTTGAAGGATCATTTTACACTTAAATTTAATGCACTAATGATATCATAGACCCCTATTGTTTTACACTCTTTCCATTTTGTGAGCCTATTTCCATTTTATTCTTGAGCAATTTATTCTCTTTATCATCAATATTATTCTATCCCACATCCTAGGAGAACTACATTTGGCCTGAAGTTCATGTTAGAATACATGTCCATGGGACTATGTAGGAAGCATTCAATTGCCTAGGGCATATGGACTCATCTCAACCACCCCTTTCTTATTATTTTATTCCCCCTAACCATTCTAATACTATTTTTCCCTATAGGCTAAGGGAAACCTTTTGTGTCAAGCATAAAACTTCTATTACTCGTGCAAAAATAGTTATAATTAGTTGTTTTTTCATTTATTTTTACTTAGGTTGTATATTACTCTTGATTTAACTTAATTTTTTATTACTTACACCTTATCTTATTTATTTATTTAATCATTACACCTTAGAGTAATATGTTTTTTATTGAGGATAAAGAGGGAGATTTTTTTGAACTAGGGTCCTCAAACCCTAGGAGAATATCAAGAACAAAAGATATAAAGGAAAATCTATCCCATCAGAGAAAAAACAAAGAGAATAGATAAAAACAACTACAACATAGCTTCAAAACAACCCATAATCTACCTAAGAACTAAATTACTCCAAACTCTTAGATACATCTTCCTAGCATGCCTTTATTTTGTTAAGCTTCATATCTATCTGTGTAAATATATTTTCATAGTCTATATTATGATGGACACTGTTGTTTTAGCCCTTTTTACCCTTACCTTTTCCAAGATAGTTGGGGTCAAAAAAATATTTAAGGTAAGCCCTGAGGTTTTTCATGTTTTGAATACATTCATTTATTTTAGCCTTGTTGCAATTAACCAAGAAACTTATTTTGTTTCATAGATTCTCATTGGCATGCTGAAGTAAATCCACTCTAAAGCTCAATATTTTAATCTATATGTCCTCCTCTCTCTGTCTCAAGGTTTTAGACAAATTATCATTCTTTTGCTGAAGGACATTCATATTACTCTTTGATATCATCATTTGTCATATGAAACACCTCATAAGATCTTTTTGTAGGTCAATTTATTCAACCATTTTATCTACATTTTCATTTATTTTGAGGGAGTCAATGAGATAATTAAAATCCTCATTTTTTTACTTTTTGAACTTGTGATGATTCCCCTTTCTCTACTGTATCAATTTAATTCTTCTCTTTATTTTGGTCCAGCCCTATCTTGGTCTTACCCTACTCTCTATTCTTCTCACCCTCGATGTTATTTTTATCCAAATCTATGTTGTCACTATCCATGTCAAATAATTTCACCCCACTTTCTTTACCTACATAGCTTGTAATATTTTGTGCCCCTAATTCTCAATCTTTTCTTTATGGTGGAAAATGGATTTAGAAGCACCTCTAAGGTGTTTTTTGATATTATCCTTTTCCTTGATGACCTCTTTTATTTTCTTGACACTTTCCTTATAGCCAACATTTTTCTTACTACTAGAAGCCCTATTTGGACTCCCTAGATATTTAATCTAAACTTTATTTATCTTCCTTATATCCACCATCCCTTTTTTAGATTTTATTGGGGTTTATGATGTAATTTTGACATGATTTTGTTCATAACTTTAAAATATTTGAAAATGAATAATATAACCCCCTTATGTCTTGGGGTAGAATAGTTCCCATTTTTGAATTTATGAATAGAGGTTTCTATGGATTTACGAATTAAAAAAGGCAGACTAAAAGATATCCCATGTCTAAAGTAATTGAGCATTATGAACATATAACATCTCACCACATTATAATGACCCTCTAAAGTAATATACTAAATAAGATAAAAGGATAAATCAACATATGATTTGGGAAAAGATTCCCTATCAAAGCCAATGTGGAGATATTTTAGCTACTCGCCTTCTTCCATAAAAGACTCTTTATCTAGCTTGAATTCTCTAGGGGTGTAATAGCTCTTGGTCTCTTCAATAGCATGTCCCATCACATGAAAAATAATCTCCTCTATGATGTTGAGCATGACCCCATTGATAGTAATATATCTCTCCTCCCAAGAACTAGTAAAAAGGATAGAAATATGTCTATCAAAACCTTGAATTCTCTCCATGAATCTTGTGAATCCCCAACCTGCGAAGCCACCAACCTTAGAGTAATATGTTGATTGCTTTTTAATTTTATTTTAAGTGTTGTATATCTATGGAAAATTAGTTTACACTTGACTTTTGATTATAGCTTGGGCTTGATTTTTTTTATTTTTTGAATCTATTTTGTGTTTTTGTGTTTCCCTTCCCCTTAATTGTCATGGGATTAATACACTTGAGACTTGATTACCCATATCTTATACTTGAGTTCTGAATATCTGTATTCATTCCTAAACTTGATTTATTTCTTTATATTCACTTGGGATTTGATTATTTATGTATTACACCTAAGTGGTTTATATTTTTCATTTAAATTGAGTTTTCCATGCTTAGGATACAAATTGTTATTATAGTTTTCTATAACTATGATGCATAATATCACAATCTATAGTAAAAATCAAGCCAATGGATCTATAAAGTGATGTAATGGGTAGTATTTATCATTGTTCACAACTATCATATCCCAAATAACACCCAAATATAGAGTAAATAACTCGTAAATGAATATTAATCACTTCTAGTTAGGTTGTGCATGTTTGTACTAATAGATAGCCTAAATTCTTACCTATCTTCCATGCCAGATTATTATTAATCTATGAGTACAAATTAAATATGTAAGCTTCCTTTATAATTTTCCATACTAGGGAAATTTATTTATACCTTCACTAATCATATCTTCCCTACTAGTGAAAATAATAATTGTATCATGCTTACATCCACTGTACTAGGGTAAACCAATATGTTGATGAGTATAATTGCCTTTGGGAAAATAATTATTTTGACCTATCAACTCTACTAGAGAAAATCACTTTGTCACTTATTATAACTACCTTTGTGTAAATTAGTATTTTCACACCCATTAATTATAGATCATTTCAATTTATTCTTTTTGAGGGAACATTTTATGACTCTATTTGCCACTTGATCCCTCAAGGGGCATCCCGATCTCATCCATCACCCTCTAGGGAATAAGCCAAGTCATTAAAGAAAATTTAATTCTTTGAGAAGACATTAATATACCTATATCTTGAAACACCTTCCCAAATAGGGGTAAAATGTAAACACCCTATTTTGGATGCAATTGTGTTCCAACTAGACTTTAGATTGATTTTTATCAAATAATGTGAATTAAGCTATGAATCATTAAATGTCATAATTGTATCCCACATAAGATGTTAGTTCCTATAATCATGTTGAGTCATCCCTATTTGGGGTATTATCTAGTATGCAACATTAACCTACCACATATTCATCCCCAGTCAAATTGTAACCTAATAAATTGACAAATTGGCCTCTTGATCCATTAAGCAAGGCACACAAGTAATTCCTAAAATTAAAAAACCTTGAGCATAATGAATTAAATAAATAAAAATAATTAAATAATTAACTTAAATTTACATGTTAAATTAGTGAATATCAATTTTTTAAGAAGGAAATTCCAATAAAAATGAGGTCATGATGATGTCATCATCCTCAAAGTTAAGGAATAAAAAATATCTCCATTAAAGGCTTAAATTTAGAAATAGAGAGGCATGATTAATAAATGGTAACTCTATCCCAAATATTAATTACTTATCCCCTCCCTAACCTAACCATAGTTAAATATAATGTAACTGCACTTGAGTTACAATTAGTTGGAGAACCTATAAATATAGGTAACTCATTAACAAAGGACTCCATTGTACACATAATATGAGTATGACCATACCCACATGCCAATGAAAAAACATCATTTTAAAAGGGATGTAAAGGTAGTTTGTTATCTTTATTTCTTAGTTTTATTTTTGCTTAGCTTTGTTATTGATCACCCCAGTTAGGCAAGTAGTTTTTACTTTCACTAAGTTTTTTGATATTAGGGTTTTGTATTTCCACTAATAAAAGAAATATACAAATATCCTTCATAATACTACACTACATATGTACCAATAGGATATGTGAATTAATCATGATCTCTAAAATCTATGAAACTTGAACTATACTGTGATTTTTAGCTCATGTAGGCTAATGTATCTATGATAATTCCACTATAATGATCCACTTTTGAGATGAGGGATGTATCTTGTAAGTCACTCATATAAAAACAAGATTTAATTATATCATGTCATGTGTGAAAATAACATCATGTAATATCATTTATCATGTGTAGAACATGACATTAAAGTAATGTGTAGATCAATCAATGTATGTATGTAACATATGGAATATATGTCATGTAGATGTCATGTCTAGATAGGTGTATCAATGAATCATGAAAGTAAAATGATATATAAATAATAATACATAGTAAAAATTCATGATATAGATCATGGCACCCCTTGATGCTACCAAAATCAAAAACCAAAAAAAATAGTGTCACATAGAGGCCAAGGGCTACATACAAGGGACATAAAATGTCACAAAAAATGCCATGGGCCACATGTAGGAGGAAATAAAAATTTCAAAAACAAGGGGCATAAATGATGTTGCATCAAGTAAGTATAAGGGCCACACATAAAGTAATATATCATGTAAAATAGAAACATCATCAATGGAGCATAAAATAAGGAACTAGTCTACACCATCCATATATATCAATATCGCATTATAGTAAAGTGGACTAACATGTATCATTATGTAATAAATAAGTATCTAAATATGAATGTGTAAGAAATATAAGTGGATGAACATGGTACAAAGGTCATAAAAAGATATAAATTTTAATAGTGAAACATATGGAACAATATGCCCCTACTATTTTTATGGCCACTAGGTAGATGTAAAACCAACATATTTATTTCTATGTGTAACCTATATTCCTGCATATCACTAAGTTAATATGAAATGCATGTGTGTATGTAAATATTGTTCCATGTATCAAACATGTGATAAATAACATATGTAGATTATGTAAACTAGTAATCATGTCATGCTCAAGTTATAATTATAGATTTTTAGATATTTAGATTTTTTGAATATTTTTAGATTTTTTGAATATTTGAATATTTATATTTTTTGAATATTTAAAACTAGGGAAAATTACCCAATTATCCATTCAATGGGAGGGCCATGAGAATTTTTTGTATCAGGTGGTGGAGGGATACTCTATCATGGATGAGAAACATCTACTAGGGATGGATTAGAAACTAATAGGGAATCATGTAGTGTACCATGTCTATCATGTAAAATTATCATAAAACTTAGGATATGATGAATGGATCTATAAATTTGAGGAATCTATGTAGTCCAATATATAGTAAGAGGAGGTCTCACTACTTGTGTTCATTGTGGAACATATTGAACTACTTTTGGTGATCATTAACTATGTAATGTAGAATATGGAAAATTTTATGGTATTTGAGTGAATCTCTAAGCAATTGATGTGGAATATATGGCCATGAAGGTGGATTATGTATATTTGTAAAAATCAACTCTATATGTTGATCCTAAATAGGTGTATCAACCTTATCTAAATGGTGATCTTGAATATGTGAATCAAATATCTTTGAATAATGATCCTAAATATGTGTATCAACCAATCATGGTGGTGGTGGTGTTGGATATATCACTGACTATAGAAGATAATCATATCATACGACTATAATGGTGACCAATCTATTATATTATATGTAATTTAAGAATTAGAGTACTATAGATGGAACTAAACTATGTCTATACATCCATGGGAATACTAAAAACATGTTGAAGACCCAATTACTTTATTAAACTAGGAATGACATGAATAAAATGGATGGTCCCACATAGATAGGTAATATTATACATCCTAAGGTACCATATCTTTGTCCATAAAATCATCTAACTGATTTCATTATTTCTTCCAAAACAATTCATGTGTACCCAAGAGATTGAAGAAGTGCTTTCATTCAAATGTTATCACTTGAGTAGTTATCAATCATAATACTATATATAAGTTGTTCCTTAATGTATACTCAAATGAATAAGGCATGGACATTTGAATCATTATAAAATATGTCACTATCATCAAATGTGATAATAATTGAATGGAGTATCACTAAGTGTAAAATGATAATATCTAGTGGATGATCATATGTTGTAGGTGAAGGATACATGTTATATGCATAATGTAGCTCTAAAGTGTCATTAGTTCCTATTGACTCATGTTTAGGAAAAATATACACTAAATATTTTCAATTTTTTATTTCCTTTGTGTTGTGGTCAAGATTCCTTTGTAGGAGTGCTTAAATCAATAATGTTATCATATATAAAATCCTATATCTTATGTCTTAGCTTGAAACATTCATTCATCAAATGTCTAACAATTAGATGATATTCATGATATTCATTACCATTAAATTTATTTTGTCTAGGTATATTTAGATCAATATATTGTGGAGGAATAAGTGTGATAAGGTTACACTTAATCATCTTTTTAAGTATCATTTTAGGAGGTGGTGGCAATCATGAAAACTTGTTCTTTGGTACAGATGCCAATTATAACTAATTTGTGGGTTGTGATATTGCACTGACAATAGTCTTCACCTCATTCTTGTTATCAATTTGTTTGACCTTATAATTTAATTTGAATCTAAAAATCATTGTTGAGATATTTGTAGGAGTTTATGTATAATTAATTTTTATTCAAAGTAATAAAATAAAATTCTCTATCCCTTAGTGTAGGAATAACTCACCAAATGATTTGAATATTTTGAATATAATTTATTTTTATAGTGGTGATGAGAATATGTTTTTGAATATATCTTGTAATCCATTTTAAGCCATAACATTTGTAATCATTGGTGGCATGGTCTTGTATCAAAGCACATAATCACTGATTGTTTCATTGGATCCTTACTTTATCTTAGTAATTCATGCATAGGATAAATTATCATTGATGTTTATGTAAAAAAGAACTATGAATTAGTCATAAAATGGGTTTAATTATATTATGGAATGAAGAGGGATATAATAAAACCATTTTAATGCAAATTCCTTAATACTTTTTGGAAATTACTTGGTCAATAGTTTGTCATTGTATTCATAGTCTAAGTAAGATGTGTGGAATGATCTAAGATGTTTCGTGGGATCACCTTTAATTTTATGTTATAGGAGATTGAGAGATATGTTTTTTTTTTTATAATAGGTAGTATATAATATTATGAGATAATGGGTTATGGAGTAATCTAAGTGAATCCATATCATGGATAGCTCTCAATGAATCTTTCTCTAACTGTGACACCCTAGTTTCTAGAGCTATAATAACTTTCTCAAGGGAATGTGGATTAGGAAAGGTTGGAAATTAAATATGTGTATACATAACTAGAGGAGTGAAGGTTTACTACATATGGATATGCATAAAATTCTAATAAAGGACTCTTATTTCCCCTATAATTTTGGTAGGTGTCACATAAGTCACTAAAGGTGTAGGCATAGTGAGAGTATTGGTAGTAGTAGTTTGAATACCTAATGTAGAGGCTTGAAATAAATTTTTATATTCATAAATTATTATATGTAGCATGGAATACATATAATGTGGATTAATATTAATATATTAAATGAATTTTTCATCTTACAAGGCATTTTTTTGTTGTAGTAGTTGTATCTATTTCACATAAAGTTTGCTTTATTTCTTAAGAAGAAAGTTGTAAAACTTGAAAGAAGGGTGAGGTTAGTAGAGCTTAGATTTGGTTTGTGATCTATGATATAAATGGTTGTAAATAATCCTCTTTATCTTGGGAGGAATGACTTGTAGATAGGAAAACACTGAAGAAATGATTGATTAATTAGATAGTAGGGTGGACTACCTAGCAAGCTAGATCCAAGAAGCATGAGCTTGCTTTAAGGCTATCAATCCACACTTTAAACAATCATGTTTTGAAAATGAAAGATAAATTTATTGTATATATAATAGAAGATGCTAAAATGAAATACAAGAGGTGATTGATAAATGAATATATGAATTTGACTAATTATAGTAATAAATAGATTGATACTAATGTTAAATGAACTGGGTGTGGTTCAAAAAATAAGGTGATGTTCTATGATCAAGAAGAGAGTCATAAATTGGGATTTGGTTAGGCTTAAATAAATGAAAATATATTCATTCTATAATTTTCAAATAGTGACCATCAATTTTTGGGATGACCATTGATAGTTAGGGTAATTGTTAGTGGTTATGGATAGACCATCGATAGTTGGGGTGGCTATTGGTAATTACTATGAGTTATGGGTTAGTTCAAGATATTGGGTTGATAGAGATGTAGAATGAATTTTGGAAGGTAGGTCAAGGTTAGAGGTTGGTTGTAAGAGGAAAAAAAATAACTAATTACTTAAAAAGATATGCTTAGATTTGTCATTTATTATTGAGGTGAGTGGCTGAGAAATATATTCATGGAGCTTGGAGCAATTTTACTAGAGTAATAGTACATGGTTATTGATGAATGAGCAGTGGAACTTTGGATATCTATTGCACTTATTATTGGTTCCCTAGAAGAAGATCTAAAAAAGAAGTTCTGATACAATAAGATTTGATAATTGTTGATGTTTACTTTGATGATCTAATGGCTTTGATGCTAGATCCCTTTCACCTCCTCTCTTTTTATAGAAGAAATGGAGAGGTGAAATAATAATTTCAATAAGGTGTCAAGGGGTCATTTAATTTGTCTTAACATGTATTTATTTTCATGTAAACCATATAAGCTAAATATATAAAAAGGCAATCTATATTAGTTATAATTAACCCTTTAAGGTGATTAAAGGCTAGCCATTGGTAGTAGGCCTAACTATTAATAGTTAGGGTGATCATCAATAATTGATAGGTCAAAGGTCAAAATGGTGAAATTTAGTTAATTTCGACTTAGGTTATCAATTAAAAGGTTGAGAGATAGTCCTTAGGGGGTCTCAAGGTGGTTTAAGAGTTAGTTCAACATCTATAACCACTGTGTGTAGTTTTATAGTGTCTACATTTTCCCCCTTTTTATTATGTAATTTGTATCAACAAACTACAAAACAAAAATGGATTGCATGTTGAAGGTTAGGTTTCCCTAAGTATGGGAGGAGGTGTTCCCCCTCAAACCAAGATTTGATGAGGTGAAACAAAATTGGGTGAGGGTTTAATGATTAGGTAAGTTAGTAATGAAGTGGGTGATAGATTTGGTATTGAAATGCAAATATGCACACAAAGTGTGATAATCAAGATCACGTATTTACTAAGTTGCTATGGTTGGTAAAAATAAGGTTAGCATTAGAAAGATAAGTGACAAGTAGACCACATGACTGCATTTTGGCATGGAAGTTGGGTTAAACTTATAAATGCAAGTCTCCTAGACAAGGTCAGTGTAGTCATATGTATCCAAGGTAGGAAGTGATCCTAGTAAGACATAATTACTTAGATGTATATAAGGTAGTACAAGTTCAAAAATGTTTAACATGGTAATTCAGTCATAACAGTCAAAATGACCAAGGCAAGGTCATTGTAAAACATGTGATAGTTGGGCCAAAATGACCATAGGTGAGGTAATACGGTTGGTTGTGGTTGGTGGAGAATGGGCACTCTTAAGGGAAGCACTTGGATTGGGTTTATGATAAAGATTTGTTTGAAAATTAGGGGGTGAAAGGGAAAAACCCTAAATTGGTTGATTGTTGATGGTTAAGTTCAATTGTTAGTGATCAACATGACCATCAACAATCATGTGTTAGCTCTAAAATGGAAATGATAAAAGAGTCACCAGGGGTTGTCTTAACTCACTTGGCTTTTGATAACCCACAACAATTATCTATTGATGAGTGCATGAAAATTTGATGGTGGTTAGGTAGTTGAGTGACTTGGTGAGTGAGAGTGTTGAGTTAATTAGATTTGCTAGAGGGTTGACCTAATGAAGATGCAAAGGGGATGAGGGAGAGAGTGGGGTCAAGTGTTGGTTCCCAGGGTTCCTCCTTAATGATGGTTGAGGAATAATGTAGGTAGTGTTTTTAATTTTGGTAGTTTATATTTGATTTATATTTTAATTTTTATTTAAATATTTTTGTTTTTGAGTCAGTTATGGGTTTATTTGACCTAAGGCTAGGATTTTGGTAGTGGTTTTGATTTTTGAGTTAAAATGGGTGGTGTGGAGGGAAATTTTGGGAGGTTAAGGTAGATAAGGGAGGACAAGATCTAGATTAGGAGAGGATATGCTCTAGGTTAGTGATTAGTTTATTGGTTGGGGGGTAGGGTTTATGTTGATCATTGACAATCACTACACAGTGACTATTAAAAGTTGATATCAATCATTACTAGTCATTATCGACCATTGGTGGTCAATAAATGACAGTAAATATGTCATATTATGGTGACCATTGGTGGTTGGTCTCTTAACTATCAATGGTTAACTATAGAAATAGTCAACCATCAATGGTCGATGAAATGGAGAATTGTTTTTAAAGTTATGTGAATGGTTAGGTAATAGTTAAGTTTTTTGGTGAAGGTTAAGGTTTGATAGGTAATAGTTAAGGGTTGATAGGTTAATGGGTTAGGTTAATGATTAGTAGTCATGATAAAGGGTAGAGGTCAAGAAGTTTATATGATAGGGTAGTGTAATGGTAATAGAGTTGAATGATGTTATTTGGCAGGTGTGATTATGTAAGGAATAGGTGAATATGTATAAGGTATATTAAGTTTAAAGGTGAAGGGTAAAGTTTTGAAGATAAGCCATAGGTATAGGTCATACTAAGAAATTGTTATGAGTTGAATAGATTAGAATAGGAGGTAGGGGTGATAGATAGAGTTTATTAGGAAAAGTATGTCAGCGAATTAAGGTTTTTTCTACCAGACCCTATAGGTATGGGAGTGGATATAGATGAGGGATCAAGTACCTTATATATTTGATGAGATTCAATTAGGAATGACTAATTTTGATTAAAGACACATGTAAGTTATGGGTCTTCATGGGATGAGGTATTAATAGCATGTACCTCAAGATGGGATCCTACCACTAACACCTTCTTACTTCTTATAGATGATCTGACCATTTTGCTTGAGGAAATCCATAGGATAGTGATATTACCCATATGGGGTGATTCAATTTACCACATTGAGAGGGATGAGCAGATAGATATCTTATATAGACAAGACCATGAGTACATGTGGTAGCACTTATGAGGCTTCCACTATAAACTACTATATCAGAGGGACATGGATACAAGGCAGATTTTGATTATGATGATGATAGTGGTCACCTATTATGTTTTACCATATTCAAGTAGTGGAAGGTTTCCATACTTATTGTTGGGGGGTGATTTTTAAGATGTGGTTAGGCTACATAGTATTTATGTGGGATCCTATAATGTTAGTCTATATTTATTTTGAGCTATGGGGATTTCATGCCCATAAGAGATACAATATTAGTGTCGGGTTTCTTCTTCGTTGTTGGGCTTGTGAGCACATCTAGTTTTTGAGACCTATGGGGATATCATAAGAGGGTTTTGTGTAGATGGATTTTAGGGTTAGATATATGAGGTGTAGATAAAATTATGATCTCTCAGGACCAAGAGGAGGGACACATGATATAGACCGGTATAGGGACCGATTGGATGCTTTGGTTATGAGAGATGTGATTTGGAGACCATATGTCAAGTTTCTAAGATGGTGACACTATGACTAACACACACTATCATTACAAAGTTAATGATGTATATATGGTAGGTGAGAGTATAAGATATATCTCATTCCTTTTTATAGAGTATAGAGGTACCTCAACCTTGTGTAAGATATCACTAAAGTGTTCCTAAGGTATAGAAGGGAGGATGCAAAGTTTCCACTACCTGTTCCATAGCTAGTTCATGATTTTATTGATCAAGAGTTTTTTATATCAAGGATTGATGTTGATGATGTAGGTGTCAATAATGGCTATCTTACATGGTACTAGGCATAATATGTTACAATAAATTTTGGTGGTGATGATGGTGGTTGGTAGGATATAGATGTTGATGCAAGGGGAGGTGGTCAATAAATGGGAGTTGGTGGTATAGATATATGAGAATTTATTGTTGATAAGGACTAGGAAAAAGTGGATATATCCATATTATGGACATCCTTGGTGGTATAAAAAATTTCCTTGGTAGTAGCATAGGGCCAGGTGGCCACTCTTATAAGGGAGAGAGATCAGACTAGAGCTTAGCTACCCATGGTGATATAAGAGAGATATTTTTTTTTAGGGAGGAGGAGTACCAAAATTTTAGGATATTGATGATAGATGTGTTTTCATTGATGTAAAGCAGCATTGGTGATGACAAAGTGGTCTAATAGGTTAGAGTGATGGAGCATGGTGGTCTAATGTGCTTGGTGTAGTTTGATGCTTATATGAAGGTTGTTTGGATGAATGTATGGTGGAATGGAGAATGGTGAGGAGATTAGTGTGATTTTAATATAAATTTTGGACATGTATAGGATATTAATAAGTTAGGTAAATGACTTCCAAGTGGTTTCAAGAGGTATGCAAGATAGTTTAGCCATTGGCCTAGTTGGCCTAAATGGACTAATGAAGTCCTTATGAATAGTCATGATGATATTATAAGGTGGAAGTTATTTTATGAGAATAAGATATGATTAAGTGTATTAAATTATTTTTAAAATGTATTATATCTAGAGATGAAAATGAAAGGTACAAAGTTGGTCTATGTGTTATTGGACTAGCTTGTAAGGTGGTCTAGTGGCATCTATTGAGGGGCATTGTGATATTTTCAAAATTATTATGCTATTGAGATGGATTTACAAGGTGTAAAAGGGTGAATAAAATATGTGTTCCAAGTTTTAAGTTAATAAGTGAAATAAAAAGTTAAAAAAGTGGTTTTAAGGCTTCAAAGGGTGCTAGAAATGAGTGCAAGGAGCCTGAGAGGAAGTTTCTCATGCTTGTTGGCACATGCAAGGTTTTCATAGGAATCTGATATATTTGGAGTAGTTGGGGAAGGTCCCCAATAATTTTTTACAAGCATTGGTTTAGGGGCTAAGGGGTGCAACTTTATGAATGATTAAGAAGCTAAGAAGTTTTTTAAGTGCTAAAACCCTAGTCTTAGAGCCGAATGGAAATATCTTTCTTTTTGATGCCCAGTATGATGGTGAAAGGTTAGGATGATGATTGGAGGTTGCATAGGATTCCTTTTAGTTTTTGATAAAGTAGGTATGGCTTTTTGATAGTGTGTGGGTCCCACAAAAAATGGGTTGTTAACAATATTCCTATTTTTGAGGAAGATTTATATGAATGAGCGAGCAATATAATGATTAATTTTGAATCATATGACTTGTCTCAAAAATCCATGGGAATTTTTAGGAATATTCATCTCTTTATGTCAAAGTTCTAAAAGGTTAAATTTGACTAGTCGCTAGAGTGGAAATGAAGCAAGCTATGAGAAGGACCAGTTAGAGTGAGAAGGTGATCATTTGTTTAAGTATGAATTTGAGAGATTAATGGTGATTCAGGTGTTGTATTAACTCTATCCATGAATTTTAATTTATTCCTATTCTTTAGGTATGATCAGGGAGTTGACTGAAAGTTGACCTTCTTAGTCCTTTTGAGTATGTGTGAGATAGTGGAGTGAAAATAGCTTGTAGAAGAGTTTTTGATATTAAAGATTATGACATAATTTTAGGAGAGTGATCTAAGATAATTTTAGGATCTCTTTAATTCCTTGGAATATCTTAGTGAAACCATTTTGGGTGATATAAATTCATGTTTCCATGACTAGTTTTTGGATCCTATAGGCAGTTTGAAGTGACCTATTTGAAGAGGCTAGTTTGAGCTAGTATGAGGAGAGTTTGAGGTGACTGAGAGCTTAGTGTTAATATATAAGTCTCATAGATTTATTACATGGGTTTTTTAATCATATTTTTATCTCTATTTTGATTAGATAAGTCACATATCTTTTATTAAGTTTTTAATGTGCATGGCCAGTCTAAGTGGTCATCTTGAGAGAATTGGTTTGAAGGTGTTTGTTATATGAAATGGTGAATAATATATTTATTTATATTATTAAGGTAATTTAGGATCTATCCATGTTATTTTTTTATGATTTTTTTAGATAAAATCATTTGCATGCTTCAGTTCTTCTTGGCAGTATTTTTTGGGTGTTTGCAAGTCTTGTAGTGAGAGAGAGAATGGCTTCATTCAAGGCATGAATTGAAGTTACAAGTGATTTTAAACCATATAAGAGTGAGAAAGGATATATTTAAGTTAGGTTTTATGTTTTTTACATGTTGGTGAAGATTGAAGGTGGACTAAAGGGTCTAAGGTGTAATGTGTTGATTTGTAGGCCTAATTCATTTAGGTCTCTATTATGCCTATTTGGTGTTTTGGGTCTTAAGGGAAATGGAAAACCTATGGAGTGTTTTATTTGGATTTATGCAATGTATAAGTATCTATTTAAAATATATATCAAGCATGGAAAACATATTGGCTGACCAAGATGGGTTAGATGAGAGTATGGTATATATACTAGGCCTAATTGGCCTATTTGGTGGGTGTGTGTGGATAAAAGTGAAGAAGAAGAGAATTTGAAAGAGAAGGAGTAGGTCATTAAGGACCATTATATGTTGTATAGGATCAATAATTTTTTAATTATTAGGTTTAAGTACTAATAATTCATTAGACATAATAGTCTAAAGGGTGTCTTGGTTGAACGAATGAGCTAGGAGTGCCTACATAAAGAAGATAAGCAGGTTTGAAGGTGTTAGATCAAGAGAAGGTCATCATCAAGTGTAGAAGACATCAAAAAAGTGGTGGAAATTAGAGTTGAGGTGGTTTAGTGGGTGCTTAATCACCTAGGGGTTGTGTTCTCCTTGCTATTTGTAGCTAGATCAAGGTCTAGTAGGTGTTGGAATAAATTGAGGGGTGGATGCTCCTTGATCAGTTGGACCTGGTCTAGAGCCTCATGTTTGTGATATCCTTATAGGACTGTAGTCCATAGGTTTTTAGGATTAAGAGTGGGTTTTATTCCCCATTAGGGTTTCCCATATAGTTGATGTGTACTTGTGTTAATTTCTCTTGATCTTGCTCATGTGTTGATTTGTTCATGTTATGCTTAAGTGTTTATTTAATTGGGATGAAATGGAATTGATTGTTAGATGTTGAGAAACTAATTCACCCTGCCTCTTAGTATCCACCTCCAAAAATTGGTATCATATTAGGAACTTTGAAGGAGGCTAGATAGCCTACAAGTGATCCTAAGTAGCTTAAGGTATGATGAAGACAATGTTCATCTTATTTGTAGTGATGGATAAGTCTGCGAAGATCAACGTTGAAGTCTACATAGAGGCACTAGAAATTTCAAAGAAGAAATATTATACTGAAGCCAAATCCAAGATCAAACCTAAGTTGTATGGTAGGGCTTATTGAAGATGGTCTCTTGGTTAGCAAACATGGTAGGTATAAATATGTGTAGGTGTTTTGAAGGGTAGAGGTCTACAATTGAAGGAGAAATTGATCATCAAGAAAGACAAGCTATGCATTGTGAAGAGGACTATTGGTGAGTTGATTTATTATTATTCTGTTAGGTCTATTCAATATGTTCAAGAAAGGTTGTGTTAAGCAAAAAGAAGATCAAAGCTATGTTGATAGACAAAAGGACCTTGAAGACATATTTAAATATAGTCCTATTTTAGGTCTCCATGAGACTTAATGAGGGTATGAGAGCTAATGAATATTTATGAGTAGGAATGAATGGTTTGTGTATATCTATGCATGGAAAAAACTCATAGAAAATGGAAACAAAGTATATGACAAGTTATAGTTAATTAAGAGAGATCTAGAAGTGTGTGTTTTTACAATAAAATCTCCATGGAAGTTGGTTGTGTCTTAACATCTCTTAATTGACAGACTAGTGTGAATTACTAAGTTGAATGGTGACCTTAGAATCTAAAGGTGAATAATCAAAGTGTATGAAAATGTTCTCAAGGTAAGGTTAAATAAGACAATATCATAATAGGTGTGTGTAAGTTGTTGCTTATAATAAAAGACCATTATCTTTAAATGTTAGAGGTATTATTCTTAAGTTTCAATGCTTGAACCTGATCTAAGAATTAGGTTGGCTTGTTATTTTTGTCTTTTGAAAAGTAATAGAAGTTTTGAATATGTTTCTTATTGTTGTATCTTCACAAGATTGCTTGTGATATTGAAGGAGATTGTTGAAAGTGATCTTGAAGTTTTTATGGTGAGTGTCATGATTATTTGTTGTCAAGGTGACCTCATAAGATCATAGAGGAGTGTGAAGGCATCGTGAAGAAATTTTGAGTGATATGAGATTCATAGTTGTTCTGAGTTTCTTGTTAGAGTTATGAGTATTCTTATTATAGATGTTGAAGAGTGTTGTTTCAAGAGTTGCCTTTGGGTTTGTACCTTGTAGATGAGATATTTTAGAAAGGTAGAATGATTTGAGGACCATTGAATACTTGTAAGTATGTTATTTGGTCTTTATTACATATCTAAAGATGCTATAAGTTCTGATTTTTCATAATAAGATCTTAAATTTGAGGGTGAGGTTGATCCTTTGAGTCAATTTGAAGGGATTTCATGAAGAGATCAATAGACTAAGAGGTGTATACATAGAATTTTACGATTATGTTTTTATGAAGTGCCTTGAAGAGTTATTATCCATAATGGCTTGAAGTGTATGAAGGATGGATGGTTGATAAATTAAGGATCATATTTGAGATATTTCTTGATTGTCTAAAATGTTCAATTTAATCCAAGAAGATAGTTGAAAGCAAGAATGATGCTCAAGAAGTATGTTCAGGTCTCATAGTCCTAAAGTTTCATTTTGATCATTTTTGGATGCTTGGTATGGGTGTTGATTTGAAGAAGGATGATATAATGAATTGTATGGGAACATGAATAAAGTTGGTAAATATCATTTATAGGTGGTTTGAGCTTCTATGATGCTCATATGTGTATTTTAAGTTCAAAAGTCAGAGTTGACCAATTTTGATGGTGAAGACTACCTAGAAGGTACCCAAGGTGCTCTTATTGTGATTTATGATGGATAGAAGGTTGTAAATAGATGATTAAAGTTGTTTTTGACATGTAAAAGTAGTATATGAGGCTTGAAGATGTTTATGAGGTGCTTAGGTGTGATTTTGACCATTTGGTCAAAGTGTTTGTTATAGGTTTTACCCTATATACATAGATTGCTTAATTTCAAACGTCATTTGAAGAATGAAGACATATCATGAAGTTTTTTATGATTATAAAGGTGTGCATAGGTGTTTGAGATATGTTCCAAGTGGTTTCATAGGTTTTTAAATCTTTTAGTGCTAGGTGGAGCATTTTGAGTGGTCATTAGCTTCTCTTCTCAAGAGAATGCGTTTGATAACTTAAAGGAAGTCATGGATTCCAAAGGTTGGAGGCTTGAAATTTGTCATAGAAGTGATTTTTTATGGTATCCAAGTTTTGAATCTAGCTTAGGTGTCTACATTGATCAGAGGTTAACTTTTGACCAATTATTGCTTTGAAGGCCTAGTGATTTGGACATGCTTAGAAAAGTGGTTAAACTTTGGAGTTGGAGGATAGAAGCTTAAAAAGTATCTAAATGGGAAAAATAGGTATCTAAATCAACTTTTACATTCTTATAAAGGTGAGTATATTTCATTTTATTCATGTTTTAGCTCACTAGGAGGCCTACTTGGCTAGTAAGCAAAGGAAAGAAGTATATTAAGGATGACAAGTTGGAGGCTCATTCTTGGCATGCCTAAGGGGGAGTGGTAGTGGTATTAAAATATGAAGTTTCATATCTTGAAGTAATCAAGGTAGAGAGTTATGAGGTCTATAGTGGTCAGATAGGGCTATAAGGGGTCTAAATAGGCCTAGTGAAGAAAATGAAGATTGTTGCAGAAATTTTCTAGAGAAGGTTAGCATTGATGGTTATAGATAATCATGTTGGTATAATCAAAGCATTATTCAGGTGTGGTGATATGATTGGAATGCCAGTGCTATTCTGTGTGATTCTTTGAGAGTGATGGTAAATGAGTTCGCATGCTATTTTGGTGATCTTATTATTATTTGAGTTTATGATAGCCATTATTGAAGGTAAAATAGCTATGCATGGGTTATTTATACTAAGGGGGAGCCTTAAAATTGGATTAGGGTTCTAGGGGGAGCTATGTTGTCTTAAAAATTAATGACAGGTCTAAGAATCTTAATAGTTTAGAGCAATTTTTGAGGGAGAGCATCTTCAAAGAGGGAGTTATGCCTGTTTGAGGTTTGAATGGTACATTTTCAAATGTATTCCTATAGGTGATATTAATTCCATTTGTTTTTCTATAGCTTACTTGTTTTATTTTTGAGGTGCTTAATGTTGAAGGGTATCCACCTTACCATTTTGGAAAAGTAGGGGAGAGAAAAGGAGTGTTTCCATCAATGAGAAAGGGGGAGATTATTGGGATATTGTTGGTACACATGTTGTCACTAATTTAAACTAGCATTGGTGATGAAAAAGTGTTCTAATAGGTTAGAGTGATAGAGAATGGTGGTCTAATGTGCTTGGTGTAGTGTGATGCTTCAATAAAGGTTGTTTGGATAAATGCATGGTGGCATGGAGAATGGTGAGGAGATCAATGTGCTTGGAATATACATGTTGGACAAGATGTTGAGAGGTTAGGTAAAGTACTTCTAAGTGGTTGCAAGAGGTCTATAAGATAGCTTGGCCATTAGTCTAGTTAGCCTAAATGGAATAATGAAGTCCTTATGAATAGTCATGATAAGATTATAAGGTGTAAGTGATTGTATGAGCATAAGGTATGATTTATTAAATCTATTTAATTATTTTTACCATGTCTCAAATCTAGAGATGAAGAGGAAAGGCAAAAGCTTGGTCTATGTGTTCTTGAACTAGCTTACAAGGTGGTCTAGTGGCATCTGGTGAGGGGTGTTGTGATATTTTTAGAATTATTATGTTATTAGATGGCTTGCCAAGTTGTAAAAGTGTGAACACAATATGTGTTCCAAGTTTCAATTCAGGAACTAAAAAAAAAGTTAGAAAAGTGCTTCCAACACTTTAGAGCGTATTAGAAATGAATGAAAAGAGCCCGAGAGGAAGTTTCTCATGATTTTTGACACATGAAAGGTTTTCATGGGAAGTTGATATATTTGGAGTAATTTTGGAAGGTCCCTAAGAATTTTTTACAAGCATTTTTTTAGGGTTTAAGGGTCACTACTTTATGAATGATCGTTAAGAAGCTAAGAAGTTTTTTGAGTGCTAAAACCCTGATCTTAGACCCAATTGGAAATATATTACTTTTTGATAACCAATATGATAGTGAAAGGTTAGGATGATGATTAGAGGTTTTATATGACTCTTTTATTTTTTTTAATTATTTTTGTCTCTTGATAGTGTGTCTGTCCCACCAAAAATGGGTTGTTAACAATATTATTACTTTTGAGGAAGAGTTTTGTGAATGACCAGGTAATATAATAGATTATTTTTGAAGCTAAAGAATTTTATAAAACATTCATGTGATTTTTCAAGAATATTCATATATTTGTGTCAAAGTTTTAAGAGGCTAAAGTTGACTAGTCGCTAGAGTGGAAATGAAGCAAGCAATGAGAAAGACTAATTAGAGTGAGAAGATGAATCGACACAGTGATAAAGTGTTTAAGGATTAATTTGAGATATTTATGGTGATTAAATGGTTTTATTCAATATATAAATTAATTTTAAGTGATTAATATTCTTGTGGTATGGTCATGGAGTTGACATAAAGTTGACCTTCTTGGTCTTTTTGAGTCTATGTGAGTTAGTGAAGTGAAAATAGCTTGTAAAAGAGTTTTTGATATTGAAGCCTATGATATAATTGTAGGAGAGTGATATAGTATAATTTTAAGATATATTTAATTAATTTTAATATATTAATTAATCCATTTTGGGTGAGATAAATTCATGTTTCAAATAATGGTTTTTGGATCTTGCAGGCAGTGTGAAGTGACCTATTTGGAGAGGCTATTTTGATCTATTTGAAGTAGAGTTTGAGGTGAGTGAGAGATTTGTGGTGTTTTATAATTATTATATATTTATTACATGGATATTTTATTCATATTTTGTCTTTATTTTGATTATATCAGTCAAATTTCTTTGATTGAGTTTTTGATGTGCATGACCAGTCTGAGTGGTCATCTTGAGAGAATTGGTTTGAAGCTATTTAGTCTATGTAATGGTTAATAATGGATTTATTTATATTATTAAGTTCATGGAGGATCTATAAATTTTAATTTTTATGAGTTTTTTTTGATAAAATCATGTTCATGCTTTAGTTTTTCTTGGCAATATTTTCTAGGTGTTTTCAAGTCTTGAAGCGAGAGAGAGAATGGCTTAGTTCAAGGTATGAATTAAAGTTACAAGTTTTTTGGAACCATATAAGAGTGATAAAGGATATATTTAAGTTATTTTTTATGTTTTTTAATCATTGGTGGAGACTAAAGGTGGATTAAAGGGTCTAAGGTGTAACATGTTGATTGTAGGCCTAATTCATTTAGGTCTCTATTATGCCTATTTGGTGTTTTGGGTCTTAAGGGAAATGGACAACCTATGTAGTGTTTTATTTTTATTGATGGAATGTATAAGGATATATTAAAAATATATATAAATCATGAAAAGTATATTTGTCAACCAAGATGGGTTAGATGAGAGTATGTTATATATACTAGGCCTAATTGGGCAATTTGGTGGGTGTGAGTGTGTGTAGTTAAAAGTGAAGAAGAAGAGCCTTTGAAAGATGAGAATGTCATTTAGGACCATCATATTTTGTTTAGGACCATCCATTTTTGATTTATCAGGTTCATGTGCTAACAATTCATTAGACCTAACAGTTTAAAGGGTGTCTTGGTTAAGAGAATGAGCTAGGAGTGCCTGCCTAGAGAAGAGAAGCAAGTTTGAAGGTGTTAGAGAAAGAGAAGGTCATCATAAGGTGTATAAGACATTATATTAGTGGTGTAAATTATATATAAGTTGTTTGATTGGGTTATTTATCACCTATGGGGTTGTAGCCTCCTTGCTAGATAGAGCTAGTTAAAGGTCTAGTGGCTACTAGACTAAATTGAGGGGTGGATGTTCCTTGATCATTTGGAGCTGGTCTAAAGTTTCATGTTTATGATATACTTATATGAATATAGTCCAATCATTTTTCAATATTGAAAGTGGGTTTTATTCCCCATAAGGGTTTCCCACATAGATTTCGTGTACATGTGTTAATTACTTTTGATCTTGCTCATGTGTTGATTTATTCATGTTATGCTTAAGTTTTTGTTTCATTGGGATGAAAAGGAATTGATTATTAAATGTTGAGAAACTAATTAACCCCCCCAATTAGTAGCTACCTCCAACATAATATTTGTGGGACCATTAGGGACTATCTCAATGCATAAATATGTAGTGAAAGTGGAGGAATTATGGCATTATGAGGCCTTGGTCTTTAGGCATTGTCCAAATGAGCCAAAATGAGGTGAGTATAGAGATATAATTATACGAGGTGATAGTACACTAACACTAGGTTATTTGGCTACATCTACATGAGGATAGGGTAATGTAGGAGGATAGGATCTAAGAGGTTGTGGTGCCCCAAGATCATAGATTTGTTATGAGACATGATATTTTTGATGCTCCATATGATTTTGATACTAGCCTATGAGCCAATATAGTGAGATGCATACATATTTTGAAATATATGCACATTATTGTATGTATAATAATTTGAATGGATATAGATATGATCACTATTCATGGTTTGTGGTTCATGGTTATGATGTTCATATTATTTACTTATTATTTAATATGATTAAGTTCATGATGGTTTATGTGGACTCACCTAGCTAGGCATGTGATCATATGGATCTTTAATTTATGATCATGATGATTATGGATTGATTGTTTTTATTTGATTATGATGTGATGGTTAATGTGGACTTACCTAGCTAGGCTGTGATGTGATGGATAGATATTTGTTGGATATTATATATGATATGATGATGCTTATGATGTTTTGTGATTATTGTTATGGTTTTATTTTATGGATCATAGCTATATGGATGTGATAAATGTTAGGATGATGATGATGTTTATGATATGGTTATGTGATGATCATTTTTGTTGTTGATGATGATCATTTAATTTATGTTTAAGATGATCATGTCTATGATATTGATATGATTATGGTTATGAGTACTAGTTATGTGTGGGTGGACATGGTTATGATGTGATTATCTTTATGGTTTATGGATGACTATGATTATAGTGATGATTATGTTAATGATTAATTTTGATGAGTATATGCTTTCTCATTTAGATTTAGACATGCGATGGATAATATGTGTGAGTGACTCATTTATTTTGATGTATGATAGGATTGTGGTAGATGTGATAGATGGATTAGTTGATGTGGTTGACCATTAGATGATGTTTGATGTAGGAGATGTTTAATTTATTAGAATGTTCATATAGTTAAAAACATTTAAACCTATAAGGTAAAAAGACATGGTCAAATGTATTTATTTTGATAAAGGTGTAGAAACACATGAAATAGGTTGGATAATGAAGTTAAATGTGAGAAAAGAAAGATAAGATAATCAAAAGACAAACATAATAATGATAATATCAACCAGTATAAGAGAATAAGAAGAAGGCACGATGCTTATTCTTTGGCAAGGATTAAAACAAGATGAAGTTAGATTAGATTATGAAATTAAACCCCTTTAAATGATTTGCATTAGAATTTGTTATTTGGTCAAAAAGGTGTCTTGATCACATAACGTCAAGTAAGCTAAAAATCCCTTGATTATATTGTAAAAAGGGGAGATGGATGAAGGTGGAACCTTATTACAAGACTAGAATGCCTCTTCTATAGGTTACCAAAGAGTCAATATAAATAAGTCCATGTCATATAAGGTGTAGACTGATTGATGTAGGAAGTCTACTTATGAAAGTTGATTGTGGGTTTCAAATTATATTTATATTTTAAAATTTTGATAATGGGTCTTTTGATATTTTGATATTTTATATATTTTTAAATGGGCATAAAGTACCATGAGAATCATGTCATGGGTAGAGCCAATTTACCCATTGTTCAATATTAGGTAAAGACTGTAACAGATAATCACATGATTCAATTTTAATTAGTTTTCCTTAAAAGAAAGAGATGAATACGGGTGAAGACAAGGGATGAGCTTAAGTTAGACAAAAACGTGAGTTAAATCCTATTTAAAAAAATAAAGGATGCAAACACAAATAATTTAGGGTCTTAGGTTTTGGTTTCCCTTCAAGGGAAGACAACTGGTAAGCTACCAATCCATACTTGTGTGTTATGATATAAGGTTTGAGCCAATTGAAAGCAAACTTACCTCGCTTGATTTTCTCCATATTGGTGACATATTGATTTTTATTTAGGATAATGTCTTTAATATTAAATTCTCACACTTTAAGGTGTTTTTTATAACAATTCTTGATTTATTGTTGATAAACATGAAGGTTGGTAAGCATGGCTAAATGATGCTCATCAAGTAGCTAAAGTTGGGCTAAATGGTCTTGATGATAATCACTCTCAAGGATGAGATATTGTAAGGATATATTAAGAGATGGAATTTAGACTTCAAGAGGCAATACAACCTCTACTCCAAACACAAAAGAGAAAGGGGTAACACTTGTAGGGTTTTAAATGCTAGTATGATATGCCCATAAGGTGAAGGGGATATGTAAATGCTAATCCTAACTAGATGAATTAACCATTTTAGTCAGCATGTTATTGAGAGTTTTGTTAGAGGCTTACACCTATCCATTATCTTGTGGATGATAAGGCAATGAGAAACTTAACTTGACATTGAATGTGTCACAAAGACCTTAGACATGTTTATTTTTGAAAGATTTGCCATTGTCGATAATAATTTTATGAAGAACATCAAAATGATAGATGATATGAAGTTGAAAATATTTTTATCTTTGGTTGAGACAAAAGGAATAACCTCTACCCATTTGGTAAAATATTTAGTCATAGTGATGATAAAATGAAGTCACTATGAAGAATGGGGGTTAATTTCACCAATAACATCCAAACCCCATTATGAGAAGGGCCAAAAATATTTGGATACTCAGAGACTATGATTAGGTACATGATGTAAATTAGTGTGTTGTTGACATTTGACACACCTTTTCACATAATCATAATAATCTTGGTTAATGGTGGGCCAATAATATCCCAAGGTGAAAGACGTGTTTAGTGATAACTAGGCTACTAAAATATCCACCACATATCCAATCATGCATTTCTTTGATAGCATGAGAGGCTTTATGAATACATAGGCAATGGAATATGAGACCATCAAAGCTATGTTTATAAATAATTCCCCCTAATATGGTATAATGTGGTGTGCTCTAGATAAATTCTCTTCAAGCATTCCTAGAAAGATTGAAAGGAATGATGGTAAGGTTGAGATAGTCAAAGGTCTACTGATGCCAAAGGTCACTTTGGGTCTCCTCCACATTAAATGTAATGGGAGAGTCTAATTTTACATAATATGGCTAGGTAAATTGATGGATAACAATATATATCTTAGATTCATAGGGTGAAAATAGGATTTGAGAAGTGAGGGAATCTATCGTATCAACAAACTTGTTCATAGATCGTAGAGTGCTTTGGATACAATAGTGTTCAAATGATGTCAATATTACATTATATAATTATTTGTACTATTTTAAAACATAATTATTAAATTTATAAAATCCATTAATTTCATTGACCACAAGTTGAGAGTCACTAAAAATGTTGATTATGTTGACTCCCAAGGCTAATGTAGTCTAGAGGCCTATCACTAGGGCTTCATACTCAACCATATTATTTGTACATTCAAAATATAGTTTGAAGGGAAAAGGAAGAGGTTCACCATGAATGGGGATAAGGATTATTCTAACTCCCCACCATGTTGACACTTTGATCCATTGCATAACTTGGTTAGTTGATAGGTGAAGTTTTCCTAAGAGAGGGTTATGATGGAATCATATAGAAATTTAAGAGGAAGACATCAATTGTCTACTAATGGTGATTCAACTAATTAGTTAGCAATGTATTTCCATTTAATTGAATTTTATTAATGAAACTCAAGGTCAAACTTAGCCATAAGCATGCAACACTTAGCCATATGCTAATTTTGGTATGGCTTAGAGTGCATATAATTGAGTGGGTTGGTGTTGGCTATGACACATGTATTATGGTTGAGAAGGTAGTGGCAAAGTTTGGTGGCCACAAAGACCAAGGTTAGGAAAATTTTATTAGTATGGGTGTACTGAGTCTTGTACTATACAAGCATATGAATAATGTAATAGATGGATTGTTATTTATGTTACTCATCCTACTGAGCTAACATTGCCCCTAAAGAGTGGTTGGTGGTAGAAATATAAAGGTAAAAAGGTTTATCTTCCTTGGGAGGAATGAGGGTGGGTGGAGAAAATAAGGTACCTTTTAATTGAATCAAAGGCCTTTTGACAATTGTCATTCCACTTAAAAGATACATCCTTATTCAAAAGGTGGTGGAAATGTTGGCATCAATATGAGAACTAAGAGAGAAAGCAATGAATGGATTATAGCTTCCCCTACAAGTTGTGGATTTGCTTGAGGTGGGTAGGAGGAGGTATATTGAGGATTGCTTTGATATTGGTAGGATTAACTTCAATTCCGTAAAGGGAGATGACAAATCTAAGGATATTTCCTATCAATACCCCAAAGATACACTTTTTGGGATTCAGGTAGACATGGTAATAGATTAGTCATTCAAAGATAATATTAAGAATGGTCAAATGATCTTTATGACATTTGGATTTCCCAAGTTCATTGACATATTCTTTTATGATTTTATGAATAAGGTCATGGAATATGTAGGTCATGGTGCATTGGTATGTTTCACTGGTGTTTTTTAGTCTAAATAACATGACCCTATAACATAAGGTTCCCCATATGGTGATAAAGGAATTTTTTTGTTGATTTTTAGGGGTAATTAGGATTTGATTGTAACCTAAAAACTCATCCATAATAGATACCATATCATGGAAAGATATAAGATCAACAAGTTGGTCAATTCTTGGCAAAGTAAAGTCATCCTTTGGGCAAGAAAGGTTAAGGTCATGAAAGTCCACACAAAGGCATAATCCCCCTATGGTTTTGGTGATAAGTACAACATTTGAGACCCATTGGGGATAATCAATGGGTTGAATGAAATTGATAGATAGGAGATGTTGAATCTTTTATTTAATGAGAAGGGCTATTCAAGGGTGCATTCGTCAAAGTTGTTGTCTAACTAGCTTAACATCATGGTTGGTGACTATGTTATGTATAGAAATAAAAGGGTCAATTCTTAGCATGTCACTGTAAGACCAAACAAATGTTATGTTGTAGTCTTATAATAAAGATAGTAATTCCTAATTCTCCTCAAGATTTAGAGATTGGCCAATTGATCCAAAACTCAAAAGTTTTGGTTGACGAATATTGTAATAGCATAGAAATAACATAATAACAATGATTTCTTTGAGAAGAGATGTCATATTACTTAAAGACCAAAATACAAATATAGGATTATCTCTGGGAAGAGATGTTTGCCTCCCCTTTTTAGGTTATAATGCATTTCTACATAGTTTGAAAACATCAGGAGATTGAGTGGCTCAAGGAATTAACGGTGACCTTTTAAGAATGAGTGGCTAAAGAGAAATAACAAAATTAAAATAGTATAGCACTCGAGGACATAATGGCTTGAGGAAATAACTATCACCTAACAATGTGACTTCTAAGAATGAAAATAATACAAAGTTTGAGGAATTAATTGTCACCTGAATGGTCACCCAAATGGTTGCTTGGATCATTTCTATCACCCGAGTGGTCGCCCAAAGTGTTGCTCAGATCATTCCTCCCTCCTTGAAAAGTAATGGTCCCCATTGCATCAATATTCCCCATCAAGTGGGGTAGTTGTGTCTTGATTTGATTTGCGGTGAGCCACTCACCTTGGTGGCTAAGCTGGCCTCTTCTAATGACTTGATACAGTGGAATAGAGTGTCCTTTTGTTGTCTTCATCCAAGTATCCACAATCTGATCCTCTTCTACTGGAGCAAAACTCTGTGGGTCAAGCTCATCAATGTCTAGTTGTTCTGCCAAAACTAAAGTGTCTAATAGAGGTGGGTGATATGGTTTGAGGAGCTCCACATTGAATATTGGATGCAAGGCAAGGTAGGCTGGTAGGTTCAACTCAAAAGCATTTTCTATAAATTTTATGGTGATGGTGTATGGACCATATCATAGAGGCCAAATCTTTCTATGTGGGCCTGCAAGCCATTCCTTCTGAAGCCATAACCAAATATTGTCACCCATAACAAAATGGTATACAATCTTATGTTTATCATGGCATAGCTTATACTTCAGATTCATCTTCTCTAGGATGTCATGAACTTGTTGTTGGATATGTTGCATTTGTTTAATAAACCTGGTCACTTTTTCTACCTCAGATCTTCCATGAGGTGTGTATTCCATGGTGGAGAATGGAATAGCTATATCAATTGGTGCCATGGGTTGGAACCCAAAATATAATTGGAATGGACTGTGCTTGGTTGAGCTGTGTAGAACTTGATTATATCTATGTTGTATGAAAATAAGTCCCTCATCCCATGTGTGTGGATGTTTGGAGTGATACATCCATATCATTTGAAAAAT
The DNA here is from genome assembly GCA_037957365.1 of Torreya grandis. Lineage (NCBI taxonomy): Eukaryota > Viridiplantae > Streptophyta > Pinopsida > Cupressales > Taxaceae > Torreya > Torreya grandis. The sequence continues at coordinate 864,689 of JARHVA010004894.1, read as the reverse complement.
CAAGTGGTTTACCACCTCAGTCTGACCATTAGTTTGTGGATGGAAGGCTATGGACTTCATTAACTTAGTATCCATCATCTTCCATAGAGTGGACCAGAAGATGCTTAGGAACCTGCTATCTCGATCTAAGACAATGGACTTGGGGAGACCAAAATGGAGTCATACATGACTAAAATATAGTTGAATAGTTTCCTTAGTAGACATATTTTTCTTACAAGCAAGCATGATAGCCATTTTTGAAAAAGGATCAACTACCACAAAAATACAGTCCTTGCCATGTTTGGAAGTGGGCAAACCTCAGAGAAAATCCATTGAGATGGATTCACAAGGCCTGGTTGGTTCTACAAATGGCATGTACAATCCATGCTTCTTATTTGTTAGCATGGCTATTACACATGGGGTGCAAGATTTGAGATATATTTCCACATCTTTTTGCATATGGTGCCAGTAGAAGTGTTTTTAAGGAACTACCAATGTTTTTTTGATACCAAAGTGGCTAACTATCATACTAAAGTGTTCTTCCCATATCATCTTTTGTTTCTCTACAATAGGAACATAGATGTGCCCCATATGGCATAGGACATTATCTTCTAAATAGAAGTCAGAAACATGTTCACCTTTTTGGAGTGCTTGATATGTGTCTCCTATGTTTGTCATGGCATAGCTTATACTTTTGATTCATCTTCTCCAGGATGTCATGAACTTGTTGTTGGATATGCTGCATTTGTTTAATAAACTTGGTCACTTTTGTTGCCTCAGATCTTCCATGAGGTGTGTATTCCATGGTGGTGGAGAAGTCCCTTGTCCCATGTGTGTGGATGTTTGGAGTGATACATCCAAATCATGTGAATAATCAAGCAGTTTACCACCTCGGTCTAACCATCAATTTGTGGATGGAAGGCTATGGACTTCATCAACTTAGTATCCATCATCTTCCATAGAGTGGACCAAAAGATGCTCAAGAACTTGTTATCTTGGTATGAGACAATGGACTTGGGGAGACCAAAATGGAGCCATACATGACTAAAATATAGTTGACCAATTTCCTCAGTAGACATATTTTTCTTACAAGCAAGCATGATAGCCATTTTAAAAAAATGATCAACTACCACAAAAATATAGTCCTTGCCATGTTTGGAAGTGGGTAAACCTGAGAGAAAAGCCATTGAGATAGATTCCCAAGGCCTGGTTGGTTCTAGAAATGGCATGTACAATCCTTGATTCTTATTTGTTAGCTTGGATATTGCACATGGGGTGCAAGTTTTGAGATATCTTTCCACATCTTTTCGTATATGGGGCCAATAGAAGTGTTTTTGAAGAACTGCCAATGTTTTTGTGATACCAAAGTGGCTTGCTTTCCTACTAAAGTGTGCTTCCCATATCATCTTTGTTGCTCTACAATAGGAATAGAGATGTGCCTCATATGGTAGAGGACATTATCTTGCAAATAGATGTCAGAAACATGTTCACCTTTTTGGAGCACTTGATATGTGTCAGCAAAGGTAGGATCTACTTCATATAGAGCACCCCAAGTGGCAGTCTCATGTCTACACAAGTCAAGCACTGTTTTGAGTGTAGTAATTGGTGGGTGACTTAGGCAATCTATAGCCATATTTGAGATCCCCTTTTTGTGTTTGATTATTAGGTGGAATTGCTAAAGATACGTGGCCCACTTTTGGTGCCTCTCATTTCATAGTTTGCTTTGCGTCTGGATGAATTCCAATGGTCTGTGGTTAGTTTGGATAACCATCTCTTTCACCAGGATGTAGTGTTTCTAGTGTTTTTAGGCTTGTACAATGGCGTAGAGCTCTTTATCATATGTTGGATATTTCCTAATTGTATCAGTGAAAGTTTCACTATGGTATGTAATAGGGTGGCCATGTTGCATGATGATGGCTCCCATGGCATATTCAAATGCATCTATCATCAACTCAAATAGTTGATGCAAATTTGGCAAAGAAAGAATAGGTGATGATTAGAGTCTATTCTTCAAATTCTCAAATTCCCTTTGCTATATTTCACCCCAATGAAATGTAGCTTTAGCTCCTCTTTTAGTCACTTGGGCTAGTGACCAAGCAACATGTGAAAATCCAAAAACAAACCTGTGGTAGAAATTTGCAAGGCCCAAAAAGCTGTGAAGCTCTGTGAGGGTCTTTGGTGTGGGCCATTCTCAAATAAACCAAATCTTTTTTGGATTCATGTGGATCCCTTCCTCATTCACAACGTACATGATGTACTAAATTGTTGTCATTCCAAATGTGCATTTGTCAAGATTTGCATACAACTTGTGCTCTCGAAGAGTTTGAAGCACCTTACGGACATGTTGAAAATTTTCTTCCCATGTTTTACTATAGATGAGAATGTCATCTAAGTAGAAAAATACAAATGAGTTGGTGAAGGGTCATAGGATATCATCCATCATCCTCATGAAGGTTACAAGTGTGTTAGTTAGGCCAAAAGGCATAACCAACCATTCAAAGAGCCCCTCCTTAGATTTGAATGTAGGTTTCCAAACATCAGTGAGATCAATGGAATTTGGTGATAACCAAATTTGAGATCAATTTTGGTGAAGAACTTTGCACCATGGAGCTGGTCCAGTAGGTCATCGATTATGGGGAGAGGGTAGTGATTCCTCATAGAGATTTTATTCAGGGCTTGATAGTCAATGCAAAGCCTCCATGTTCCATCTTTCTTCAGTGCCAAGATGATTGGGCTACCATAAGGTGAAGAGCTTGGTCTGATGTGACCTCTTTGGATCAATTCTTGAATCTATCTTTTTATCTCATCATTCTCTAAAACTGATCTATGATACACAAGACTGTTAGGCAAAGGTGATCCTAGGATTAAATTGATAGAATGGTTTACCTGGAAATGTAGTGAAACTCCTATGGGTGACTTGAATAAGTCATCATATTCACCTATGATTTGTCTTATCTACTTTTGTTGTTGTGTTGATTGTGTAGTTAGGACCACAACATCAGCCTCCTAGGATCTCTGTGGTTTGACCATCATGATAACAAATTACTTTGTCTTCTCCACCAATCTCTTACATTGCTTAACACTGATTAGGGAAATAGATGTGGGAGGTGGTACCTCTGGTACCCTATAGCACCGTGTTCCAAGAGTGAGGGTGATCCTTTGGGTTTGAGATTCATAGATGCCATGTTGTTCATACATGAATGGTTAACCAAGGAGGACATCACAAACATCTAGATTGACCACATCACACAAGACTTCATCTTGGAATGGTTTTATAGCATATGAAAGAAGACACTAAGGGGTGACATGAATGTCTCTCCTTGGGCTCAACCACCCAATACTATATGGCTTTGGATGAGGCTTCATGGATAGACCTAGACCTTTCACAACTTTAGCTAAGATTAAATTCTTTTGACTCCCACTATCAAGAACGAAATGCAAAGGCTTACCTTTTACCCATAATTTGGCATGAAACAATCTTTCTTTATCATCTAGTCTTTCCTCATGGGTTTGTGATGACGCGATGATGGTGTCAGGCTCAACATCTATAATTTCTTCTTTGTCCTCTTTGACTGTAGGTTATGTATGAGGCAGAGTAGTAGACATCGAGTATTGTGACTCAGAGAGTAGTGACTTGATGGCTCGACATTATTTTTTGGAGTGAGTTCAAGTTTTGTGGTAATCACACCATTTTCTAGCCTTCCCCTTCTAGGATTTCTTATCCTAAAACTCCTACTTCTAATTTTGGCCTCATGTTTGACCTTCCTTGTCACTTTTCCATTTTAGAGGTTGACTCTTCGTATTCTTCCTACCATGCTTCTATTTAATCTTCACTGCAAATTTATATGCCTCACTGAGGGTTTCCTAATTGAAGAGTTCCATTTCCCCCCAGATGTACCATTGTAGTCCACCATGATATTTGATAGGTTTATGTTTCTCACTTTCTTGAATGCCCAGTCTTGTAGACAAAGAATGAAAAGTGTCTGTGTAATCTTACACCAATTGGTCCTTACATTGGTGAAGTTATTTCCACTATATATATAGATCATCATACGCATTGATGGGATAGTATTCTTCTTTTACTGCTTCCATAAAATCATCCTAGGTGGGTTCCACCCCAAGGCCAATGATCTCCATATTGAACCTCTTTTTGTACACTTCCCACCAGTTTTTCATGGGCATTGATGATTTCAAAAGAGTGAAAGTGATCTTTTCTCCATCGGTGAACTTATTTATAGAGAAGTAGGATGATAGTTGATCCAACCAATTTTCCACTGCATCAACATTGATTTTGCCTTCAAATGTGGGAATATCAAAATTTACCTAAACCTTGAAGGGTGTTGGGGCACTGAAAGGAAGATCCCTCGATGAGGAGCTAGGATGTGTAGCCATGGAGCCAAAATTTCCCATTCAAAGTGTTTGAAGAATTTGAACAAATTATTGGAGCATCTATGCTTGTTATCACTAGAGGGCTTCATTCACCATTTCCTTGAAAGGATCAGATGTCTCAGTGTCATTCACCATTTGAGGTCGTTTGGGGTGCACAGGTGGAGTATTTGGAAGCTCTGTCACTTCCCATCAAAGTTTCTTGTATCTTGACCTCATCCTCAGGAACATACACTCTCAAGACAAATCGATTTAATACCACTGATCCTAAACTTAGAAGTTCTAGTTGATGAATATTGCAATAGCATTGAAATAACACAATAATAATGAATTCTCTAAGAAGAGACATCGTATTACTTAAAGACCACAATACAAATATAGGCTTATCTCTAGGAAGAGATGTCTGCCTCCCCCTTTTAGGTTACAATGCATTTATACATATTTTGAAAACATCGGGAGATTGAGTGGCTTGAGGAATTAATTGTGACCTTTTAAGAATGAGTGGCTCGAGAGAAATAATAGAATTAAAAGAGTACAATGCTCAAGGACATAATGGCTCAAGGAAATAATTGTCACCTGATAATGTGACTTCTAAGAATGAAAACATTACAAAATTTGAGGAATTAATTGTCACCCGAATGGTCACCCAAATGGTTGTGCAGATCATTTATGTCACTCGAGTGGTCACCCAAAGTATTGCCCAGATCACCAATTTTGATAATACATAAGTTATCCAAAACTCCCATGTTGATATCCATGGTAGATTCATTCAACATGGTTGAAGTCTTAAGAGGAAGATATTAATGGATAGTGTAATCTTCTGCACCAAGATAGGTGAGAATGGAATCATCATCCTGACATCGAAGGGTATTAATGGTAGGAGAATCATCTCCTACCATCTCAAGATGGGTCAAAGGAATGGTTATAATTTCCCCATTATTTTTATAATTTAGGGGTCTAAGGATGATCGTGTTGATAAAAAAAAAGTTAAGTGAGATGATGTTGAAATCCTCATCTGTCAATGGAGAAGGGGTTGGTGAGGAAGGGATCTCTTATTCAATACTAGTGATAGGAGGTGGGTTACTTTTCTATTTAGGTAGAATGAAACCAAGGCCATGTTTTTTATGAGGTTTTTGGGTTTTGATTAGAATAAATTTATGTAGCCCATGTTCATATCAACCTAGACCAAATCCCTTCCAAGCATACCTATAAAGGTAGGTTTGGGAAAATTCTAGTTTATCTAGATAGGATAAACTAGAGGTGAATGGTTGAGGTGAAAAAGAGGTGGTACAAGTGTCAAGGGGCTTATCAAGTCCCCCATAGATGAATTTGGTTTTACAAGTTGAGGTCCTAAAAGGAATAATATTTCTAATATTGGGATCATAACCAAGTTTTTGGTCAAGATTCCCATACTCTTGAGGAGTAGGAAATGTGTCTAGTGTCAAATGGTGATACTCCCCCAATGAAAGACTCTAGAAGGCTGATTCTAAAGGGCTAGTTATGGGGATTTGGTTAAAATGGATGGATGAACTAGGGGATAATTTAGTGGTGAAAGAAGATGGAGCTTCATCTTTTATTGGTGAAGGTTTTTTGGATGGGGGAAGGAGAATGTCATTGGGTTGGTACATCATGTTACATGATGTAAACGGACTTGGGTTAGCATGTATGGTAGTAACTTGATCTTCATGTTCAAATTTGATGCAATAGTTTAGGGTAGATGACACGTAACCTATGAAATGGATCCAAGGGCATCCTAAATTTTTTTGTATTTGAACTCACCTTCTGCTATGTAGAAGAGCTCAAGAAGCATGTGAGGTCCTAAATAAATGTGAAGGATGGTAGTTCCTAAAGTCATGGCCATAATATCATTAAATGATCAGATTACCACTGAGGTTTTTGAAATAATGTTATTTGGTAATTTGAGTTGGTTCTATGTATGGGAGGATATAATGTTTATAATGGCTCCCCCATAAATCATAACCCTCTTGATGTGGGTTTGGTTGATGTACATGGTAATGAAGAGGGGAGGATCTGAGTCATCCAGATGGATGGAGGGTATTTTTAAATCCTTAAAGGTAATAATGTTGAAAGTTGAAGAGATATAAAAAAGGATGTTAGAGGATATGGGTATTCTGATTGGACTTCTATGGATTTTAAAGCCTCTATCGTCACTTGGAAATGATGGGGTGATGTATTCATTAGTTTATACAAACTCATCTTTACCAATATTTGGTGAATTTATTTTAGAACTAATCCTTTGATTGATTTAGATGGATTGGATTGAGAGGGTCCCAAGATGAAAAATTTAGGTTTGGTTGAAGGTAAAGCTACTTGGTGTTGGTCGGGTGGTTGGGTGATGGAAGAAAGATATGTCCATTAAATGGACACCTTTGCTTTTCACTTATCTATTGGTTGAGCTTGTGATCATGTGATCACATGGATGCTATATATTTAGGGAGGATTTGAGCTAGAGGATTGCTTTAGTTATGCTTCACTCTAGATGATAGTAGGGGAATAGGTAAGTTTTGGTTGATGGCTCATCATTTGGATTGATGTTGGGCTCATATGAGGCTCATCTGATAATAAGTCATCCTCATGATACAATTGATGGGATATTACTTGGAGAGCCTTATAAATTTTAGTATCATGCCTAGGTGCTCTATGATATGAGCATACTAATTTGTCATTATACCAAGATATTTTAGGACTTTATGTGTCAAATGGTTTTATATGTGGTAAGGTTAAGCAAGATTCTAAAACCTATATAGGATGGTTGAGTAAGACTCAGGCAATGGTGGAAAAGGCATGGAGGTCTTAGGTTTGGTAGTTGAGGTGGAATCCATTTTAGGAGTGGGTTTGATGGCTAGTGATTTGGGTGAAGGAGCATCCTTGGTGGATTATTTTAGTATGGATTTCTTAGAGGCAAAAGGTGTTGGGGTAAATGCTTGAGAAATAGGTGGTTTGGTTATAGAAGGTTGGTTAAAAATAGGTGAGGATGAAATTATGATTGATGGTGTAACCAAAATTGGTGGTTACATTTGGGACTTATCTCAGGTGGTTGGTTTCCTTACTAAGGTAGAAGGGTAAGGTCCCAAAATATAAGGCAAAGTGGAAAGGGGAGGAAGAGTTTTGGTTTGTAGAATCTTAGGTCTTTTCACCTTCTTTTTTTGGGTTGGTTTGGGGTTTCTTTTATAGGTTTGGTGAATTTAGTTCCAATTTTAATGAGGGGTGAGTAAGGTCCTAAATAGGGAATATGCTAAGGTTTTTGGTAGGATTGGTTGGAATGGAAGAAGGTGACTTGGTTATTTTAGGTGGAGTTAGTTTGAATAGTTTAGGTATGGTTTGGTTAATGGAGGTTTTCAATGGCTTGGTTGTGGTGAAAGTAGGTTTTATCATGGGAATAGAAGGTTGGCATGATAGTGGTATGGTTGCAGGTCCTTGCATGGTTTGGTAAGGAAGCCCGAAATGGTGAAAAAATGTGGCACAATCTACATTGGGTCAGGGTAAGTAGTCCAATTTTTGAACTAGTCTATAAAAATGTCTATATATGGGTTTGATCCCTATGATATTGAGCCCCAATGTCAAATCCATAGGTGGAGAGAGAGAGAGAAGAGGTTACCTCATCCTTTTCCTCAATTAAAAGATATAAGGTTTGGGAAGACGAGCCTCCTATGATAGAGGTAGCTATGTTGATCACTTCTTTAGGGGTGATTTCCAAAGGAAGAGTGGATTATTATATGATAGAGGAGAAGGACATGGTGATAATGGCTACTTCTTTTGGTATGTCTTCAAAAGGTCAAGTTGATAACCCAAATACCTCAATGGGTGGAGAAAATAGAGGGGTTATTTCTTGGGATTTTTTTCTATAGGAATAGAAGATGACTCCACTACCTCAATAAGTGGAAAAGAGGGAGTAGTTATTTCCTTAGTCTCATTTTCTAAAGGAATGGTGAGTGACTCCACTACCTAAATAAGTGGAAGGGTAAGAAAGGTGGTTTCATCAATGGATTCCTTAGTAATGAGTTAACTAAGGACTATAGTAATGGTATGGACTTTGTGGTTGTGAGATGATTATGCTCTATTATTTTCATTACTCATAGAAGAGGCATGGTTAGGAAATGGTTGTCTAGATATGTCAAGTACTTAATTTAGGGGTGCATTGGGATTATCCAACACAAGTTCCCCCTTGTTGTTGAGGTTTTGGATGATGTTATTGAAGGCATTACACCTACTAACATCATTCCTAATGACATGGTGAAAGGAAGATAATTAATTCTCCTTATATCAACCAAGTACAAGATAAGAGGAATCAAATTGTTGTGAAGGTTTGATCAGTGGAAATTATATGATATTTACTTTCAACAACTTATCCAAGATGGAAGCATATGACTCTCCTAGCAAAGTAACTTACTTTTGATTATTATGGTTTGGGTTTATAGTGTTCGGATTGGAGGAATTAGATGATTTGGATTGGTTAACAATAGGTGAAGATGTGGTCTCAAGGATAACCACATTCTCAATTCCCTTATTTTTTATGTTAGTGTTGGTTTGATTATTAGGTTTGGAAAAGGGAGTCTCATTTGATTTGAAGGTGTAATTCATATTTCTCAATTTCAACCTCCCCTCATCAATGGCTTTATTCTCTAATTTATGCACCATGGTGAAAGATTCATCAAAGTTGAAGATTTGAACCTATTAAGTAGAGGAAATGTGTTTTTCATAATCCCATGCAAAGAATTCAATTAACTCAGGTTAGGGCAAAGAGAAAGAGAGTTTATTTACCAAGCTTCTCCAATGGGTTATGAAGTTGGCTATGGATTTATCATCAAATTTCTAAATGGAGTAGAGATCAGTGATGGAAACTTTCTTAGAGATGTTTATATAGAAGTGATATAAGAAATTTTGAGCTGGTTGGGCAAAATAAAAGAGGGAGTGTATTGTAATAACACTATACCAATCTAGTGTTGGCCTTGATAGATACATGGGAAAGATACAAACAAGGAGAGCATCATCATAGGTGATCAAATAGAAAGAATGCCTAAATTATCTCAAATGTTGTTGAGGGTCTTCCTTGCTTTGAATCTTTGACAATTTTAAAAGTTGCGATTGAGGAAGATAACACTAAATGGGGACATATGGGTGAATTGGTTCATTATAGATTTGGTCATAAGATATGAGGTTATGGGCCCTAGATATAGATGACTCTAAAGTAGTCATTTTATCCATTAAAATCTTGAAAAGATTATTTTGTGTTTGTGCACCCCCATAGTTTTAGGGTAGATTATGTTGTGTTTAGGTAGGTACAACATATGGATAACTAGTGGGGGATTGAGAAGCTACCATATATTGGTATGTAGACATGGGTGGTTGGGATGATACCACATACAAATACATGGAGATAGGTGGTTGGGTGGAAGGTAGAGGCACATATCCTTATGGGTGATGAATGTAGCTTAGGTTTGGGGTAATGGGAACCTATTGAGGGATTAGCATAGGTTAGGTAAGAGGTAAGGTTGGGTTAATAGATAAAGGGTAGGTGGTAACTTTGGTTCTGATGGGTGGAAGGGTAGAAGATATGGTAACCACCAATCTCTAAAATGGAGTGGAGCTAGGTGGGTTGGAAGTAAGGAGAATGGTTATGACACTAATAGATGGTACTCTTATGGTAAGGGATGTTTGGTGCCCAAAGGTTAGGTTGATCCTATACTAGAAGGGTTATTATTTCAGGAAGAAGGTGCTTGGGTGTTACTTAGTTAAGTGGATTGGTTTTATATTGTGGTATCAGTGGGGTTATTAGTAGAGGAGGATGCTTAGATGACTAAAGGTTGGGTGGAGATGGTGGAAATAGAAGTTGATTCAATAGGTGAAGCTGAAGTAGAAGTATAATGGGTTATGGTGTTAAGGTAATGTTGAAGGGCTATGGGTTGTTATCTATAAAGGTGGAAAAATCCACATCACCTTGGGTAATCATCCAAGGGATGAAAGGACTTTCAAAAGGATGGGGTAAACTCTCTGCATTTGACATGTACTCCATGGATGAGGGAGAAGAAGAAGATGGATGATTAGGAGGTAGATCTTGGTTTGTTTGGTTTCTTAGTTTTTGTCTAGTTAGAACCATGTAGATAAGGAAAAGAGTAAGATATAAGAAATCTCACAACTCAAACAAAGAGAAGACAAGAACAAGTCAAGGAAACACAACACATACTAAAGCATGACAAATCCTAAGGTTATTTTTAGTCTCTCTTGTAGCTTATGCCTTAAGCTTTAAGAATTGTGTTACTCAACTTGTCTTGTATAGTAGGTACTAGAAAATAAGTCTATGGTTGGTTTCAGGTTGTGTATAGGCTCTCAAAGGGATCTATATTGAAAATTAGTACATGGGTTGATATTGGGGCCTTCCCCCTCACTTCACACACTGTAGTGATAAGGGTGTCAGGTGCTTAGCTAAGATATATTTATTTCCAAAGATTATACTCAGCCAACAAATTGAGTTGGTTCTCTCCTTGGTGATGAAATTGAATTAGGATAGTTGGAAAAGTTGATCACTAGGTGATGAAAGCCTAGTCAGGCCTTATGTCAATGTTTTTACACTTGATTAGGTGTAAATGGTTTGGTTGTGTGTGTATGATAAGAGTGAATCTATGATTAATTCACTTGATTAATTAATTTAGGTGAGCTAAAATAAACAAGCAAATAATGGATGCAATCAATTTTAAGTCCAAGATAAAATTTTGATTTTGTTGTATGAACAGAAAGATAAGAAGTAGCTAGATGTAACTATGAACCAAAGGAAATACTAAAGGGTCCCATCAAGCATGCTATAATGTTTCATTCAAATTTTGATTTATTTCTTAATAAAAAAAGTTGTAAAACTTGAAAGAAGAGTAAGGTTAGTAGAACCTAGATTTAGTTTTTGCTTCGTGATCTAGATGGTTGTAGATACTCCTCTATGGCTTGGGAAGAATGATCTGTAGATAAGAAATCACTAAATAAATGGTTGATTAGTTAGATATTAGGGTAGACTATATATAAATCTATATCTAATAAGCATGACCTTCCTTGGAGTTTATCAATATACACCTTTAAATAATCAAGTTCTAAAAATGAAACATAAATTACTTACATATAACAGAAGATACTAAAATGAAATATAAGATTTTCTTGATAACTGAATACATGAATTTAACTAATTATAACAATAAATAAATCAATATTAATTCTAAATGAATTAGGTATGGTTAAAAAATAAGGTGATGTTTTATGATCAGGAAGAGAGGCAAAAATTGGGATTTGGTTAGGGTTAAATAAATGAAAATATCTTATTGTTATAATTGTCACATAGTGACTATCGATGGTTGGGGTGACTGTCAATGGTTTTAGATTATGGTAAAAGCAGGTTTTGAAGGGAACCCAAAACCCTATACAACAAGAAATAGATAAACCTTAAAGCCCAACGAAGTTTTAAAAAAAAACCTTGAAATAGGTACGAACCAAACCAGGTTAAATAGGAACCTAAAAACAACAGAAAAAACTTTATGTCACCGCTAACACTACACAGAACAGACCGTCACCAGACAGGATCAACATCCTACAACCTCCAAATAAAGAGGTTAATTCAATTTTTATTTTTATTTTATATTTAACCTTTTACACGAATAAAGATTCATATCTAGAGGGGGGACCACATGCTTAGACTTCTTCCTCTTAACAGCAGTCCATCCATCCTCTACCTTTGCTGCCTCAGTCATCCATACCTCAGAATATGATGATCCGTTAAGCCCATGGGATACTAATGACTCATCAAAATCCTTATGAATACCAGCCACATTCTGGGTCCTAGGTAGATCCTCCAAAATAGGGGGTGAAACCAAAGCCTCCACAACAACTGTCTTTGAATGATCATTATTCCCAATCTCCATGGGACCAACTAAGGAATCTTTCACCGGTGACTCCTCCTCAATCATTAGCTCAGAATGGATGCTATCTTCATTCTCAGAATCTGCCAAATCTTCCATAGGTTGTTTAGCTATGTAATGTTTGGAGGAAGCCTTAGACCACCAAGAAGGTGGTTGTCTGGACATTGAATTCCCAGCCAAACAATGAGCAGCCATATGACCTGTCAGGTGACATTTTCTACACCAAAAAGGTATGCCCTCAAAATCTAACATTTGTGTCCAAGTTCCCCTTGGGGAGTCCAGACAAATTGCCTCTGGTAGGCCCTTTGAAACATCCACCTCGACCATAAAGCGTGCACAGGTCGAATGGTGACCAACCGAAGTAGTTTTATCCACAAACAAAAAATCTCCTATAGCATTCTCGATGGTTTCAAAAATTGATTCATGCCATAGATGTATTGGTAGATTTGGGAGCCGAACCCAGATCGAAAACTTGTTAAAGGTTTTCGTAAGCGGATTAAAATCCTTATGGTGACTATCAATGGTTAATAACCATAAATACATATGGATAGACCATCAGTGATGAGGACGACCATCAATGGTTACTATGGGTTCTGGGTTGGATCAAGAAACTAGGTTGATAGGGATGCATAATGGATTCTATAAGGTGGGTTTGGGTCAGAGGTTGGTTGTGAGAGGAATAAAAAGAACTAATTATTAAAAAATATATACTTAGCTTTATTGTTTGTTATTTAGGTGAGTGGCTAAGAAATCTATTGGTGGAGGTTAAAACAATTCTAACATAGTAATGGTTCTTGGTTGTTAAATGATGAGTAGTGGCACTTTAGATCTCTATCATACTCATTACTAGTTCACTAGAAGAAGACTTGTAAAAGAAGTTCTGATACAAGAATATTTGATAATTTTTTATGGTCGCTCTAGTGATTTGATGGCTCTAATTATGGATTTATTTCACTCCTCTTCTTCTCTTTTTAAGGAAGGGAGAGGTGAAAAAATAAGTTCAATAAGGTGTTAAGGGGTCATCTAATTTTAGTCTTAACATACATTGCTTCGCATGTGAACTAGATAAGTTAAATATAAAAAGGTAAGTTGTAGTTAGCTATAGTTAACCTTTTAAGGTTGTTAAAGGCTAACATCAGTAGTTAGGGTGATCATCGATGGTTTATAGGTCAAAGGTCAATGTGATCAAATTCAATCAATTTTGACTTAGGTTTATGGTTGAAAGGTTGTGGGATAGTCCCTACGGGGTCCTGAGGTGGTCTAGGGATTAGTTTGACATCTTGAACTATTGTGTGTAGTTTTTTAGTGTCTATAATATCATTAGTCTCAATGTTCATGATAATTCCATCACTAGGGTGAATATGATATGTTTCACAATATTTAATAAAAATAATAAATGAGATCATTCAATCCATTTGGTGTCTAATAGTAAAAATATACATCTTAGATATGATAATGAAATACTAGTAATGGAAGAATGTTTGGGATTATTCATTGGTATATTGAGCCTTATCACTGAATTTAGATTTTATCCCTATTATCCAATTACTTACATGATTAATATAAATAAGATAAACTATCCATGTATAATAATATTAAAATATTAATTTCATGAGTTATGTTAACAAATAATGTTCATTCAACATGGTCATGATTAGTGTGTACTATTAGGTGAAAATAAGAAATCATGTTTGAAAATAAAACCCTAAAGCTGAAATATAAAACCCTAAAAGGATGAGACCTTAAAGTAAAACCTATGGATTTATACTATTTTATATGTGCATGCATTCAAAAATATGTTTTATCCTAATATAAATTAATGGTGAAGATTAATGTAATTAATATATAACTATAAAAAGTAATTCAAATCAATATATATGGCATTCAAGCATAGGTATGAATGTAAAATACTAAGATTAATACTTCTGATTTGATAAGGGCATATGATAAATAAGGAAAGTAATAAAGAGGCCATGATACATAGTTTTAAGGGTTCACTATCTAACTGTGACTATAAACAAGCATGCATTTTGTTTAGTTCTAGAAATGATATGTTATTTGCATTAGGTCAAGGGTGAAATATCATGTCAATATTTTTATCAATATAAGCATTTTAGTTGGTACTAATCTAAGTTAAATGTGAAAATTTACTACATATTCACCTACAATTGTCTTTACTCGATTTATGTTTATGATCCTAGATCTTGATGACATGTGCATATCCATAAATCAATTTCTTTTGCCTTGAAACCCTAGATATGATAATGAGGGATAAAAACCTAAAATAATGGTGGAAGTGTAATGGGTTGAGCTAATCCTAAAAATCCTCACCTAATGATTTTCCATTATCTATATATCCAATACTCTGAGGAGGGAAATCAAGTGACATGTAGTACTCCTACCTAACATGATTATGTAATTATTATTATTCTCTATGTGTATGTAGCTAATGATCAGATTTAGTAATTAAAAATGTTTGATTTAAATTTAATTTTTAATTCTTCTAACTTGGATTATGATTTATCCTTGTGATATATACACATTGGAAGGAATAAGGAAAATTTTATCAATGTACAATAACATATAGATGTATAGTAAGTAAGTGTAAATTTCATATTCAATGAGATCTTGATTTTTGTTTATATAGATCCAATTGAATAATATGTCATGCCACTGACATGATATGATTATTGGATGAACTTGAGTATAGGATTAGTTTCATAAAATTGAGATTTTATGGAGTGGGTTAGTTCCAACTAGGTCAGTCATTATCAATTAGTAGTAATGACCAATCTAGAATAACTAACCTACATACATGCATACTACAATTCTATAGATATTTTAAGGATATTTAACAATTTTAATATAGAGGTTGATATTATTTTATTTGTATCAAAATATATCAAAATTTTTTACTTATAATATATCATGAAAGTGTTAGAATATAAAAAAAATTAAGACTTTCTTTAAGAGCTCAAGTCATGCATGGTAATTTTTTGTCAAGCATGTCATTGTCAAGTACAAAAGCCCATATTTTAATAACTATAATGACATGTGGAAGGGAATTTTATATTTATACACACTCATGGGTACATCGTAATTATTCAAAATCCCAAATGTGGAATCCCAATTATTGGAGATAAATACCACCCATAGTTGGTGAAGCATAAAGGAGAGTAAATAAGTAGAGAAAGAATTAGGATAAAATATCATAGAAAATAGAAGATTAAAACAAATGAAAGTAAGAATATATAATAAAATAAAAAATGAATAGGATAAAATATTTTAACAATTGAATAAGATGAAACAATATAAGTCAATATGGATGAGGCAACACAAAGAGTTATAACAGAAGGAAAACTCATTTCCAATATAAATAAGAAGTAAGGCATGTCATAATATAAGGAATACATGATAGTTTCAAAGATAAACATGGAATAAATGGAAATAAAATATAATTAATAATTTTATTTTTAATAACTAAGATTATTACTCAACAATCATGTATTAGGTAAGGAATGATGTCGTCACAACTGAAGGTGATGTAGGTGGTGACTAGACTCTAGAATATGGTGGCAAAGGGTAAATGATAGGGGAAACCATTGGTGGGTGAGGAATATAAATCTTAGGATAAAGGTAGAGGTGAGGGGAAAGTGGTAGAGGAGGTCATAAACAATAAGTTGGGGGAGTAAGAGAAGATTTTTTATGGTAGTCAAGAAGGAATTGAAAAACCAATAGGGGTTAATTTTGGCAAGGGGTCAGGGATCATAGGTTCTATAGCTAGGAGTAATTAGGGCAGTGGATAGTTTAAATAAAAATGACCATGCCAAAATTGATTTTTCCTCTTTTAATTAAAAAATAAGAAAAGTTCCATTTGTTTTGTTTGACTAGTTTTTAGGGCTAGCACATTCAACTGAGGGTAGAAGTTGGTCTAGTGGTGGCACTTCTCTAGGGAAGCAAGTGCTTGAATCAATATATGGGCCAGCTATGTTTTATTCTAAAGTTGTAGTGTACTCAAATTTCAATAATATTTCCAATCCTTATCATTCATGTGGAGTGTTTTGTAAATAACTTATTCTCAAGGATCATCCTAATTTAAACCCTATCCTCATTTCCAAAAAAATAGATTTATTTAAAATAGCTTATTACAAAAGAAAAAGGAGGGTGGTTCTAAGGGGTTTCTAGAAGTTGAAATGTCATAAAAAATTTTCCAATAAATGGCTTTCATACATGATGCTCCATTAATTTTCTTTGATACACCCTCTATTTTATAAACTTTAGATTCATAACTTACAATGTTTGGTTTGGATAGGGGAAAAAGTCCTTGATAGGTAGGAGTATAGGGAAGAGGCCATCATAGAAAGTTATGTTACAATGGTCAAAAGGTACCTGGACTTATTTAAAAACTCATGCTCTCTCAATGTTGTCTAATGGATTTTTTTAGCTTTTATTTCAATTTGTAGAAGATAGAGATTTTGTTTGGTTAAATGATCCATGGTTTATTGGTGAGTAGGGATTTTTAGTGTCCCTAGGCTCTTTTTTTATTCAGATGTAATGGTGATTTCATAAGATTTGGTATGGGTAATACTTTATAATTTATCCTTAGCCATGTATGATCATTTTCTTCTCAAATTATTGATTGGTAAACTGGGAGTGTTTTTAAAATTGATGAATCCACTGAGGTTAATCAGAGATTTGTCAAGGTGTGTGTTTTGGTAGATTTAGACACACTCCTATATCATTATATTTATATTTCATCCTCAGTGTATGGAATCAATTAATTAATTTTTAAGGGCTTCATTTTAGGTTTTTTAATTTTAATCAAGTTGATCATAAGATTTATTCTTGTATTGAGAAAGGTTTTAAAGGATCTCACACAACATTCTTAAATAAATAGGTTAGAAATATTGGTTTTTAAAATCAAGATTTTTTTAATATAATTAAATTACCATAAAAATCTAATTATGTAGAGGTTTTGCCTTTATCATTTAGAAAATTTAGGATAGACTTTTGAAGGGTGAGGGTCTAGCATCAGTAGAAGGTCAGATTGACATAGTGGCAGGACAACCTTCCTCTCCCTTTCTATAATGGGAAGTATCTATTAAGATATCTAGGCCAAAGGATGTTGAAAAAATTTCTCCTTTAGTGGGTCATTCCAAGTAGAAGGAAGTCTAAGAAGAGGTTAGTGAATATTGGGAGGAAGAAGAAGAGATAGTTGGTAAGATGATTTTTTTGATAGCTCAACAACCTAATGATTTGAAGACTCCTAATTTTGTAAAGAAAGGGAAATTAGCTATAAAAATGGAAGAAAAAAAGTTAAAATTGATTTTATGAATGCCATTAATGGTGGTACTCAATGGATAATGGATTATTTACTCTCCAGCAGGGGCAGGTAGTTGTTGACATCTAAAGGTTGAGTTAAAATTAGTCTCATTGGATTTCTTAGTAATTTGCTTAGTGGTTTCTCTTATTGGAATTTTATTAGGTTTAGTGTTTAATTTATGGTTAGGTTATAAGCTTTTAGCTTTGCATCTTCCTTGATTTTTTTGAGGTTTGCCAGCTTATAGTGTTTCTAATTTGGATTTCAAATTAACATTTTTGGGAGACTAGGCCTCCTATTGTGCCCTAGAACTAGTTTAGTCTCTAATAAAATGTTGAAATATATAAAAAAATAGAAATGATATTAGTTAATATAATTAATATATAAGTATCAAATGTAGATGTAGAAGATAGAAGAGAAGAGACAAGAAGTGACACCCATCTTTAAAACCCAAATTAGAAGACCATTTGAGTAAATTAACCCTTTGGAAAAAATCCATCCAAAATGATTATTCACATTCAAATATAACATGAATTTACTAAAATAAAATAAGTACATATAGAAAACAAAGAAAAATATAGTTACAACAAATTCAATGAAGAAGTTAAAAACCAAAAAAAGGTTTTATAAAATTAGGAAGAGATATTAGGAAAGACATTTTTGGGAGGAAGTGAAGAGAGACAATGAAAATAATATATGTTTATTAAGACAACATAAGTATACCCAAAAATAAGTTTGAGAAATAGTTATAGAACAAGTAGTTTGATTGATTGGAAAAGTAATAGTTCAAGTACAAAATCAACTACTTCAAAGATGACTCAAAATAGAAGGAAGTTTCCCTTGTTTGGAAAATATACAAAAGATGAAAAATAATCCCCATTTTTTGTTATATAATTATTGAAGAACTCATAATATTACTAATGAGAAAATGATATTTTTCTAATTTATAAAGACATTGATAAATAACACAGTTAAATGGTAAGTGAAGACAAATGCAATACATACAAATACTTATTTAAAACAAAACACCTTAAGGACAAAAAAATAAATATTAAAATAAAAATAAATGAGGTTGTAGAGGAGGATGTCAAGGTAGAAATAGAAGAGGATATTGTGAAGATAAAATAAGCTACTAAAGAGGACATGGGTAAAATCAAATCTAAAACCAAGGTTACATTATAAATACCTCCTATTTTATATTATAAGTGCATAAAAATTGGGAATATAATAAATAAATTCATATAATATCCACATAAATGAGTATTATGAAACTAAAAAGGAACACACAACTCATTCTCATGTCCAAAATTAACACAATTATATAAAAATGGCAATATTGTGACTAACACATCCTTTTTGTATAATAAAATGGGACCCTTTAGATTATTATGATTTATAAGGAACCTAAAATCAACTCCTTAAATCCATGTGTTAATATTATAAAAGGGTCAGGCTCAACCCAAATAATTGATGGTTAATATGACTTGAGCTTTGCATTTTTATGAAATAATTTTTAGAGGCCCCCATTTTGATTATTGTATCACTTTATGATTTCATGGGTTTTTAAAAAAAATTATATTTAGTTTATTTTTATCTTTTTAGAGTATATACTCAATATTTTAAGGTGATAGTTTTTTTTGGTAAGGTGGATAATGGCATGGCATGTCCCACACTCATGAAGTCCCATGATTTATACTCTTAGATTCCCATGATCTCTACTTACAGAGGTTATCCATGACAAGTAAGACTACTTTTCTTTATGAGCCACTTTAATTAACTTAGTATTTTTGTCATATCGTAGGTCCTAAAATATTTGATTCCTATGATGGCACTAATAATAGTACACTCTAAGATCCCTCATCAAATCATATTTTCCCCCTATCGATCTATACCATGGAGTCCAATAAGTTGTACTTTTGGAGACCTATTCTCTTCATTGATTTTATAATATCAAGAATAAATCCTATTAAATGAGGACATGTGGCATCTTATATCTCCCAATATGGTATTAGTATATTAATATATTGGATCCATAATCCAATTAACACTTTCCACATGCCATACCATACTCCAAGATTCCTACACCACTCAAAAAACTATATAATCTAGGGACCCCTCAATTAATTGAGTGATACCACATATAACTTAAATGACACTTTGTATGGTAGATAATGGTATAATGGTCTCATCCACTCATTTTACAACACATTTCCCTATTTTACACTCAAAGGTTCATACACCTAGAGTCAAGTATTTGACACAAGACTACTTTTAGAATTATTGTGGTCTACCTCATTATACAAGTGCATTTGAAATAACATGATTTCATCCTAAGTTACATGAAGGAAATCATAGATGCATGTTCAACACTCTTTTGATAATTAATAAGAGAGTTAGACACTACCCTTAGAACATTGGGATGTGCCAAATGCTAACATGTAAATAGGTCAGGTCATTAGAAAAAAATTCAAAGTTGAATTAATTATTTTTCAAAATGGGTTTAAATAGATAAAAAGTATCTAATTTTCACAATCCATCAACT
This sequence comes from Torreya grandis, assembly GCA_037957365.1. Classification (NCBI taxonomy): domain Eukaryota; kingdom Viridiplantae; phylum Streptophyta; class Pinopsida; order Cupressales; family Taxaceae; genus Torreya; species Torreya grandis. Next base: position 844,546 of record JARHVA010004894.1, on the reverse strand, counting down.
CATAATTAAGACACATGCTAATATACTTCAATCACCACTACTATAAGATAAATTTTAAAATCCATAAAGTCCCTCCAATTAGAATTCATATTTATTTCTCTCTCAACCCAAACATCCTAGAATATATAATAATCAACGAAGACCTTTAGATATTTTCCTAAAGATCCAGTGTTACTTCAAAGTTAGTTCACAACATTCTCTAATTTTACATATACCATGGCAACATATTCGTCAAACCTAAGCCTGCACAAGAATTTAGAGATAAAACTTTAATATAGGGTATAGTCAGGGATAATCCCTATAATGAGGTAATTATAGAATGATATGAATTGTATAAAATGATGGATAGTGATGTTTCCTATAAAGAGACTAAATTTGTAGACAACTTGTTGTAAATTAAAAAATTATGACTCTATAAATTCCATCATGGTGACTTATTTTATAATATTATCATGTGCTCTACATATAAATCATCTCATCCAAATGGACAATGGAAAATATAGATTAAAATTAATCTCAGGGCTCTCTGTTAATAATTATTATCACGTTTTAGAGCCCAATTTACCCTATAGTAGGGAAATTATTTTTGAAAGGATGAAGACACATTATTTTTGGGAAACTCTAAAAGACTAGGATGAAGACACAAAACACTCAGTGAAAAATAATAGTATTGACTCATACAAAATTGAAATTTTGAGTGAGGGAATTAGGATTGGAATGTTGTTGATCAACTAATTATTTTTATAAAGTGACATTGTACATGATAACAAGTTTTAGGTACCATTCAGTATAATTATGGAAGGGAAGTAGATCCTATCTTTAGGAGGGATCATCACTTTAACATTGTCCAACAGGTGGAAAGGGTTAGGAAAGGGGGAAATTATACATGATGTCTTGTCTATTAAATTCTTATTGTGCTACCATCCCTTTCAAGCACTATTTTTTAGAACCATGGACACACTCTATCCCTCTAGTACATTTGGTCTACTCTAAACTCTATATTCTCCATTTTAGGGCCCACATCAAGTACACATGAAACCAATTTTATCCACTTTTGTATTTTGTCATGAATGAGAAGAAGATTCCTATATTATCTATAAATATAAGAGCTTTAATTGTGGATATTGGAGGCTATTGGTATTATAAACATTCATTACTATTAGAGTTGAGGGAATTTAGGGTTCTCACTTAAAAAATCCCTATTATGTACCCAATAAATTAAAAGAGTAATATACTAGGTACTAGTATTAATGGCATGATAGGTCACTATGATAATATAATGAAAATTTCATATACATATTTACCCATTACCATTGGTCACCAAAATTACAATAACATTGTATAATTAGTAAACATGGTCACAAAAGACCATCCTTCAGCCTACCATTCCATGATGTCAGATAATGGACCCCCATGGGATTGCCCAAAGGATTTTAGAATCATAAATTTTAAGGATCAACATCAATTATCACCATGATCCACATGAAGATGATAACTTTCACTTGAACCTAAAAAGTGATAATGAGATGATTCATAATTTTAATGATGCAAGGATATTAAAGGGGGAACTGTTTAGGAAGCAAATGCTAGAAGAGTTACCCAAAAACCCATTTACTTTAGATTATGCCCTAAACATGGATAAGAGTATTAAATATATAATAATTTAAGGGGTCCCTCTAGTTGAATCTACATATTTATATAATATTATTACCTCAGTTGGAGAAGCGTTATAGGTGAGTCAACCTTCCCTTGAGCATACAATATAGATTTCAAGTGATTCTAAGTCTCAACACAAACCCCCAAAGACTTAACCATATATATCACTATAATAAATTACCCATATTGAAATCATACATATATCATAGTAAATTTCCTCACCTTCCATATCCATTCATAGTCAAGCTTCCCTAGGTTCATAGTAGTGCTTCTACAATTTCCCATTTTATAATTCCTAGTATTCCAATTTCTAGCCCTGCCATTCTTAATTCATTGGTCTCTTCTAGTGATCGTATAGGGCTTAGTAACTCTATAATTAAAAATATATAATGTTAGTTATAGTTTTTAGTCACCATTTACCTAATTTATATTGCTCTTGTAGTTATTAATTTCCTATAATTTTACATTCCTTCAGTCTCAAACACCCCTTCCCCACTAGGTTAAATTGCCACTTCCATTAGAAATACATCAACCTTAGGTCTGATAGGGGTGTATGATATGGATTTACCAATGTTCCAAGTTCCTCAAATATCCCTACATCTAATTTACATTATATATGAAACCAACTCATTGATTAGGCCTACTCCATGCTTTAAGCCAATTACCTTAAATCCTTTTTGACTCAACAATTACACAACTCTATATTTTATGGCTACTCCTTATACTCCATACCTTGAAACATAAAATGTTATAATTTTTAATCTATAATATCATTATTTTATCCATACACTAGCAATATATCTTTGTTTGACTCCAATCTCCTAGTTATAGCTCCCCTAAGATTCACTTTTAACAATCCCATCTTTTATTTGATAATCAAGCCTCCTATGTGACTTAGACCAATAACCCATCTAACACAAGATAAAATATGGGGATATATGACCCATAATGTAACTTCCTTTACTATCCCAACAATAAATCCCATTTCCCCATCTCCACTTCCCATACCCACCCAAACCCTTATCGCATCCATGCCTTCTTCATCCACTCTACCATTCACTTCACTAGCTACATCATCAACTACTATTACCTTAAGGTAAATTTTAATAGTACAAGGAGGATATTATATAGAAGCCTTAAAATATAAGAAGATGAAAAGGCTTGAGATGGTATATCGTGGTGACCCAAACATATAATTTAAGTTCCATAAGGAGACTAGATAATGTAGATGATATTTCATGGATTATATAGCACCTCAATCTTTTACACTTGGTAAACATAGATATTGGTTATTTTTACAAGTTTTGGACCTTTATCACTTTTATAATTGTCATATCTACTAAATATTGTGCCCCTTATTCTATCTATTGGTTCCACCAGTCTTATTTTGATGACCTAGACTTACTATCTTGCCCAAAATGCTTAAAAATGCATATCTTCCATTTCTACAAGTTATGGTATTATACCTACTTTTTTATTCCTTGACACTAGCATCCCAAACAATTCTCTACATCAATAGAGGTGTCCTAATCTGATGTATGTGTCCATTACTTGAATGTCATCCAATTTTCAAATGAAATGTATCGTAATGTTTAGCCTAAGTGCTTTAATAAAGTTATTTATCTAAAGGGATTGATATTAATATAAGATCAACCCTCATTAATTCCTCACCTTGAAACTTATTACCTACTCACTAGGAAAATTAAAAAAAGGAATTCAATCAATAATTCAAGTAAAGATTACTTATTTTATCCTATTTCTATATTAGTCATAGAGATAACACATACATAGGTCTTAAGTACTAAAGGAGTAGTAAAATATATATATTTTCTAAGTTACAATTTAGGTCATTGTTGTACTTAATTTCCAAATATTATGTGATCCACACATAAGCTAATGCATAGGCTATAACTACATCAGTCTGAGGCCTTCTTCAAAGTATTGGCTATGTATACAATGTTCATTAGTAAAGGGGTCATTAGGGTCATCTCGATACTATGTTCCCACTAACCCAATTTTTGTATGGTCATTATGAATATGAATAACTAGGGTTTAATAATTTTATGAGGAGAAAAAAATCTGACCCATATATGAATTCACTAAAGCCATGGTGAAGACAAACCCAAAATCATCCAGGTGGTCATATCCTTTTTCTTTAGGTATTCCATATAAGACACATTTGTTAGGTTTAGACAGTATCATCGACACAACCAAGCTAACACTAGTGACTTCAACTCTAAAGGCACTCAACCCATAATTTGATGATTATTCCAAAACCCTCTTCTAGTTTTATTCCTACTTGATACAGATCCATAATTGTGTAGGCATCATAACTAGCTAAGTACATTATTTATTTGTCATTTCCATATCTAGAGTATATGTACTTACTAATTTTATCCTATCCTAGTTTAATTAATTTAACATATGTTATATCTAAGTTTAACATATAATTGTCCTACTATAGAGATAATTTATTAACCTTTATCCTAGGTTATCTCTATACCCTTTAACCTTAGATAACCCAATTTAGATTTTTAGAGTTAAATATCTAGATGAAGAGGATCATGATCCAAAAATCTATAAAATAAGGAAAACATGTGATTTGGTAGATTGAGGAGGAATTATTCTCCTTGAATATAAATAATATTGAAATATGAGAGAAAATCATTATTGAGGACCTCATATCTATTATGAGGGACTATCATGAGATGATAGATAAAATCATGGAGGAATTAAAAGGACAAGTTAAGATTTTAGAGTCCTAAGTAAAGATCACCTTCTTAATCAACCTTATAGATATAGTAGAGGGGAAACTCTCTAAGTTATTTAATGCCTCAGATGAATTGATATAATATCTAAAAGAAATGGAATGTACTTTACTAGAAATCACATTAATAAATAGAGGATATTGTTGGGATGAATAACAAGCTCAAGAAAATGATAGTTGTGATCAACAAGGGTATGTTCCATTTATTAAATAGCATGCCATTGGTAAATCACAATTTGTAACAATTTTTTTTTGGGAACATGATAATATCCTTAAAATAATGGTTAAGAGATATGAAGACAAAAATAATCCCCTTGGATAAGAATCAAGAGAAAATACTAGCCTATTTTGAGGAGTTCAAAAAATTATTTCTCTTTAATCTATATGGCTCATCAAGGGTGAGTTTTGGGTGCACATAAACATGTTTAATTTATAATTTAGGATTAAGGACACAAAGGCTAATAAGGTGGAGAACTTGTCATAATGGACTTACCCACATAATCCATTAAGATTATCAATAAGGTAAATACTATTAAGAATAACTCAGAGGTCCCATAAGAGATCCACACAGAGTTATTGACACATGGAGAGGTGTTGTTACTAAATAAACCTACCAATATTTCCAAGATGGATTGAGAATCTAAGCCAATTTCTCAAGATTTAGTAGATCAAGATGGCAAAATAAAATTGGTTGGTGTTCCCACAATAGGTCCTAATGGATTTTTAATCATTACATATATAATCATCCCAAAGTGGGAATATTGTGTCCTAATTAGTGTTCCCATTTTTTATATCTTATATGCATATGTGCCATTTTAACAGACTTATCCATGATTAATATGTGTGGTATTCCATTCTTTGGGTAGCATATTTCACTTATTACCTATATGTTGCTTTGTAACATTATTTTATGGTCATACTCTTCAATAGAAAAACATAGGAATCATAGAAATGTGAGAGAGTGTTCATGATTATTGTGTTCTATATGTGAAATCCTTCCCTATTTTTGTGGTGAATTTATGAATGTTAGTTCTCAATGGATTATGATACGAGTCTTGATTTTTATATGTATGTGCGTAGTTGATATTAGTTATTTTTTATCTTGACTTATATCTATGATATATCATAGTTTTCTAAATAATTATATATAGAAGTGTTTTGGATAATAATATTTATAAATGTTCATGTTATGAGATAATATTATAGGGATAGTACCCATAATAATTCCCCTAGATACTCTACCTTGTTTAGTCTAGTTTGATCCCATGAAAAACTTGAAATACAAAATTTGGGCTCTTACATTATTCCCAAAGCATTGGTATTCTCACTTGAATCTAGAGAAATTATTTTATGCCATTCCTCTCTCAATTTTTTTGTTTGAACCTCCATTATAATTAGGAACCAATATTGGTTACCACTTTTAATAACTATGTTGATACAAAATTCATAGAATTGATACAACATTTAGTAAAAGGTTGGAAATTTCTGAGGTGGCAGTGCATACTCTAATATTTATTTTAGGTAGGCTACATAGGAGATCCCAATACTCATAACTTATACCTTATGTTTTAAAATAACACAAAAATAAGAGGGTGAAATACCTATTTAAATTATTTCATGTGGGTAAAATCCACATCAATATTTAGTGATAAAACAAAAGATTTAGTAGGATCACTTCCATAAAATGGATCTAAATATGTCAGTAAAGTACCAAGAATAATTTTAAAAAAATAGATATGTAATGAGGTAAGGCATAAATAGGAAGACACCAAAATTATAGAATAATGAGAGTGTTCAATTGAAATAAAATATATGTCAGATAAAATAAAAGAATGTAGAAAAGTTGTAAATTAACATAGATAAAACACTATGTAAAAACACCTAGGAATATTTATTGAGGATACAAAAAAAAGGGTTTTTGTAACCACACAAATTGAAACCGGTATCAGAAAAGCTAAGGGAAAGGTGACAGAGTTAGAAGAAGATTTTGAATGGGATTGTGAAGAAGACCATCCAAACACACATAAAAATGAAAGAGTGGTATAAATAAGTATAAAAATTATTCACTTAAAAGTAATATAAAGAGGAAAAATGTTAACTCACTTTGATGAAATATAAATTGAGAACCTTAAATAAATTCTAAATTTAGTTAAAAGTGAATGACTTCTGAGTAAAATAATGCAATTTTGTGTATACTAGAATAAACATGAAAGATAACATAGAGTAAGAAGGGTATAAAAATTAAATAAAAATCCATGAATAATATGTTTAGGACTAATAAAAAATGGAATAAGACAACATTCTCTTGGTTATCAAAATTTATGGCTAAGAAGTAGGATAAACATTAATAGACCTTGGGTTAGACACCAATGTCCTCTAAACAAGTACCTAGGAATTTATATGGAAACCATAACTATATGTGGAAAACCAAAATATCACCATGGCATATAGCACCCAAACATAACCCATAAGAATGCTCTACAATGTCTAAATAAATATCATGGGCATCAAAATGAATATTAACTTTCAAGTCATCAATATGTATTATAATAGGTATGCTATGTTATTAAGCTTATAATCATTTGTATATTGTAATGATATTATAAATTATGAAGATTAAAAAATACACTCAAATAAAATGGATTGGTAGTTCATTGTGTGTTAATTACTCGTATGGTAGTGTACACACTAATATTTTACAAGGTACATCATATTTATGATAGCTAATGATATTTCAATGACCTCCATAAATAATAACATGATCAACCATAGTATTTTCCTCATTTTCTCATTATCTTTCTCTCTAGGCCTCTTTTAAGTGTGAAACTTGAAAATTTTGAGCTTAACCTTTTCAAAATTTGGGGTCTTCAAACTATAAAGTATACCTACCATAGTGGTTAAGAAACTACTCAAGTAGTTTATGCAAGTGTTTTGATGGTTTCACAACCATCACCTACATATACTAATAATTTCTTCACCATTGCATGAACTTATAATTTTATTCTCAAAATATGTGTTTTGACACATTTTTCATGTTCAACCCTTAATTTTGCTTCATTTTTTTTATATAATTAGTTTTTTAATATTCTAGTTCACTCAAAGTCATACCCAAGCTATTTTTTTATAACTTTACGTGAACTTAATTAATATTTGATCTAGCTGTTGTTAATTCCCACATAAAAGAGACATTATATTCTTATAAATAAATAATTTAACCATTAAATTAAAACCTGATAATTGCATAGATAATTGAGTATAAATGTTTTTAAATATGTATAATCTATATTCTATAGCTTCCTTAAGATATTACCCCAAAGTTTACAGAAAAATTATGGTAACCACATAAAATTAGAGGAAGAAGCAAACTTACAACACAACACTCTTCTATTTGTGATAACTAGCCACATTTAAAATCTTATTCTCTTTATTTTGTTTCTTTGTTTTCAGTTACATTAAAATTCCTATTGTTGTAGAATCCTCATGTCATCAATGGTTAAAAACTAAGGAGATGAAAATCCGAGGATCAATATGATTCCAATTCTAAATCAAGTTATTCTTCTAATTTATCCTCTACTTCAGTTAGTTTGGAGGATTTTTTTATTATTATTTTCATTTATTATTTTAATTAGATTATGTTTTGTTAATTAATTTTGGTTGTATAGTAGAAAATAACATAAAAAACACAAAAATAAATCATTTTTAACACTTATTTTGATTCAAAATTAATTAACCATATTATATTTTTACTTGGATATATAAAAATCAAAAGAACATAGTTTGCATATTAGTTTTTTAGAGTTAAATGATAAAAATATTTTCAATTATATCAACCCACATCTTTATCATTCATATTTTCAACACACATACACATGCATATAAAACAATCAGTGATTTTCACACCCATTTGGATATAAAATTAGGAAAACAAAATTAATGAATTGCATTAAAAAAACCCATCTTTCATTCATACATATTTCTTAAAATTCAAAGCACAATCAAAATTATCTTATAATGTTATAGTTTATTTTTAGTATTAGTTCAAGCAAATCAATAAAAAATATAAAGCTTTCATTAATTCTCATTTTCAAGAATTTAGGCATTTAGTTGAATGCATACAAATTTGAAAATTAAATATTAGTTTTCATAATTGCATCATGAACCTTAGAGTATTCTTTTGTATTTAGTTGCATTCATTTAAAAATGGGAATATAAATATGCATTTTTTTAGAACATATTTAATCTTATTAAACTTCATAAAACCAAAAAAATAAGAAAGTAAGCACCCATATAGTTTAGTTTAAATCTAACTTCATTATCATTTGCATGTTATGTCTTCTAATTTTTTTTAAAAGTTTGGTTACTTTATTTCTATAATTTGAAATATTTACAATAATTTTTGCTTATTCATTTTTAAAAAATATATGTTTTCCCAAAAATTAATTTTTTTTATTTAGTTAAACATTAAATCATTCAAATAGAAAAATCAATAAGCAACATCATTTATAAAAGAAAATAAAACTTCCATACAATGTGATATAAAACTGTAAAAACTAAAAAAATGATACATCAAACCTTAGACAAATAATTTACTTACCCTTGGATAACATTACCTAAATAAGATAATCTAAATAGAGCATGAATATTTCCTTAAGTGCCTGCCCCCATCCTAACACTAAATATATAGAGAGATAAAGACTTTGAGCTTTTGATACAAGTCTTCCAATCCACACCTCTACCTAATTTAATTATCAATGAGATAAACACTCTAGAATAATGAACAAATTTATTTGAATCAAATTAACTATTAAAATTCACCTCTTATCATGTCAATCCATAAACCTACAAATTTAATTTCTTCTTTCATCCTCAGGTTTATCCTCGTATAATTTCATTCACTTTGTGGATAAAATTATCTAAGAAATCCTAGGCTAAAAGAGTTGATCAAATACATTGAGTAATTAAACCTAACCTAAAACCATTTAGGGAGAGTAAAATAGAGAAACATCTATGTTATATTGTTCATATAGAATTAGGTTACTCTCTAAAGATCATTCACCATCAATTTTCTATCCTAAATGATCATTATGAAGTATCTACGTTAAACCACTATAAATAAGATCATCACATAAGGAAGTATCTCTAAATTCCCCTAGAGAAGTTCAACCAAATAATGAGTTTGTCTAGTTAAATGATACCAATAAAATAATATGAACAAATATTTTATCACCATAAAATCACTCTCTTCTTTTGTATTATCCAAACCACATGAAGTCAAGTATACAAGGAAGCCCCATCATGTTCAAATTTAAAAATATGGTGAACCCATTGTGAAAGGAATTTCCTTTTGGATTTTAATCTTCTATCTTTTTTATCTTTTACTCAACCATCATTTCTCCTCTTCCATTTATTTTATGGGTATTTATACAATCCATGAATATGTTTGGTGAGGAATTTTATTGGATATTTAGTATTGATGATTTTATAAGAAGTATTTAATCTCAAAATAAGACTTCCTTATTTATGTGTTGACACAAAAATTAAAAAATTTGATAATTATTATACATATTAAAAATCTTCTCCATCCGTAACAAAAACCAAGTCTCTCATGGAAATTTAAGAGTTATAACATTCTTTAAATATTTCCAAAAATTACCATGGCTCAAATGGCATGACCCTAACTAGTGAAGGTGGATTATATCCCAATGATTTAACTATACCCAAAATTAGATTATAAACTCTGATGTTGAATTAAAGTAAATATTTGATCAATGCACTAATAGAGTTCATATTATATAACAAGGGTGTTTAACCCTAAATATAATACAATACGGTGGATATAGGGTTAATAATATAGAAGTAGTTTAAGCACACAAATGATAAACTAATATATAACATGCTACTTAATAAAAAAACTCAAATAAACAATATTATGAATTTATACTATTGAGATAGTTAAAAATAGTAAAGTACAACTATTGAAAGATATTAAAATTAATAATAAACAATGATATTTATTTGGTTTACTATACATAGGTAGATCTTAACTAAAAATAGGTTTAAAATATATAGGACCAATATTCTAGATCACTTGTTATATTTTAGAAATTGCACCTCTATGGTAGTAGACATTATTTTCAGATCTAGAAACTACCATTGATGCTAGTGTCGAACTATGATGTAAGTGTCCAACAAAAAATAAGGATTGGATTGGATGTGACCAAATTCATTATTCTATATTTTATTCACTTTTCTATTGTTATATTTAGATAAGGGATATAGGTTGTCATTATTTGTTGATTGATCAAAACCTATCTCTTCATGCTTATTCACCTTTAGAATGAGTTTTATGAAAAAATGGATTAGTGGGCTCATAGTGTTGAGCTACCCTAAAAACCCCTCTTTTAGTGGGAACTGTATACATAACCAATACTCTAAGGAGAGCCTTAGACTTATGTAGTTCCCCTATGTGTAGGAAAATATGTGTATAATGGTGAAATAAATTATACAAATATACATGTAATGATCTATCTTGTAATTTAACAAATATCATTCATGGGATACTCTTTGAATGCTTTATACATGTAATATGATTGATCCTATGTTTTATATGAAAATGGGGATGAATAAGGTAGAATATAATGTTTTTTTAGTTGATTAACTTAGCTTCTATATGTATTTTCTTAGTATTTACTAGATGAGGAATGAAAAGGCTTAGACTTATATTTATACCACACCTTTTGAAATTATATCATGGAAGGGTTCAATAATAAAAATAGACTAACCCATAGGTATTGAATCATTTTTAATTTGGGTGAGTTTTTTAAGCATGGGTAAGGAAGTCATATTTGGTTATGTAAACAAATATGTCATTATGTAAAAAAGCATGAATTAGTTATTATTCCAAGAAAATTTGTGAATAAAGGTTGAGAAGATCCCAAAAATAAATATAATGGTGGAATGAGAAATGGAAAAAGTCTATAAAGTATTATATGAAGGAGAAGAAGGTAGGACATTTAAATTAATGAGAAATATTATTTAGGTCTCATTTATTGTATCCTTAACTATTATTTAATAATTATTTTAGTTTTTAATTTTTTATTGCTAGTTTATGTTACTTGAATGCATATTTTTTACTTCTTGACACTAGACTACAACTAATAATGGTATAGCTACTAGGATGATTATAGGTCGCAAGATCAGTGTTGTGAAACATGTTTAATGGTATGGATCATTGGGGTATAAATTGGTTATACCATCCATGGTCCTCCACTGTGTTGTATCTAGATATTGACAAATTATTTTTGAGTAAAATGTATTTGGATTCTTGATCAAGTATTGAAATCACTTTTTACAATATTTCATCATCTAGCAATTTGATTGAAATGGTCCTTATGTGGATTCATGCCTATCTCATATTATAATTTTTAGAAAATAAAATAGATTTTTTCCATTTCAGTATTTTAAAAGATGTTTTAGCTAGAAGGAGTTTTTACGTGGCCTATGACAGTGGAAGCAGTCTAATGCTATGTGTAACACTTCATCATCTTTTTAATTTAATCCATTTATTTGTAGTTTTTGGATGTGTTTAAGTCTATATTATAAATTTTTAAGATTTATATTATAATTTTATGATATTAAGAAAATATATATTTCATTATACCATCTAAATTTAAATAATATCATGGTGTTGGAAGGTGAAGCTATAGGTTTAAAACTACCATTAACAATGCTAGATTTGAGTAAAAGCTTGTGAGAAACATCTACATGGGATTCCTTATTGAGTTTATGGGGATATTTTTGAAGTGTGTTCCTAATTTTGGTTTTGATGCATTGATGTTTTCATTAATGTTAAATTAAATGTGGATGTCATTAATGTCAAGATCAAGAGTTGAGGCCTTGCATAGTGGAGTGGTATGAGACAAAGATGTGTTATGATAAGATAAAACTTAAAGGAAAATTATTATTTCTCTATCGAGAGATAATTTAAGGGAAAAACATTAATTATTATAAGGTTAATTTAATTTCAAGGTTAAGATCATGATGCAAGGTAAGTTATTGTTGAGTACTAGTTGTCTTAAGAAGCCTAGTCTAGTCCTATGAGAAGGTGTATACATATATCATAGCTAAGCTTGGTGATTTATGTTAGTAGAGGAATGAGAGAGAATATAATGTTGTGTAATAATTTTAAAGAGATAAATAAGTCTTTATAAGAGTTTCAAGTTTATTTTGAAGCTTAGTACTTGCATTGAGAGACCTAGTCAGAAGGCATAGGCCTGGTGGCATAATGAGATGAGGAGTATGAGACTTGTGTGAAAAAGGTTTGAAATGTGTGAGAATGGTATGACGTTTTAGGACATTATTATTATGTTTTTATAATATTAAAATAAATTTAAATGTGTGATCAAGGTCTAAATATGATTGGTAGTTCAAGGCCTAGTATGCAAAGAGATCTAGTATGACCTAATGAGGGGTCAAGTTTAGTTCTTAGGGTGATAGAGCTCATAAAAAAAATTTAATAGGTGTGAGAGGTTGTTTCAAGTTTTTTTTCCAAGTTTAAGGTCAAATCCTAAAGGAGAAAGCATGAATTTTGGTGTTGATGTTTTTTATGTGTAGAGAATGAGGTGTTGTAGACCCAAGAAGGTTTTTCTTATGCTCATTGGCAAGTGTAACCTTTGCATGAGACCCAAATCAGTTCATGGATGTTGAATAAGGATCCTACCTTGAATTTACTATAATTATTTTTGTATTTTAGGGTAAATATTGTATGAATGATTACTATGAATGAAAAGTAGTTAAGACCTCCTAAAACCCTCATAATGACCTAATAGGAAAGATCTAGTTGGAAATGGCTAAAAAAGGATTGGATGACCTAGTTTGATGAATATATCATGTATATTACTCTCCCAATTTTGTCTCGGTGGCATTGGTATATCATTAGAGTGAATGAAACCTATAGAAAGACCCTTATTTATCAAAGTTTTGATATAACAAGTAGGGTTTACTAGGTCAAAGCAGGAAAGTTGTTGGAGGTTAAATATTGATACCTATATATTATTACCATGGTGTTTTTTGAGTAGGTTTCAGACCTAAAATATGTTAAACCAGTCATAGACATTGGCCTATCTCTAAAAGGGCCTAATGCACAAAACAATGAGAAAACCAGGTTAAAGTGAGAATGAGATTATGGATGGGTTTCATTAGATTAAAGATGGATCTAAATGCATGGGGTAATTATTATATACCTATATCACATTATCCCCTTGAATATAATATTTTTTATGCTCATACACAAAAAAAAAAATTGTTCTCAAAGTGACATGTCTAACATAGTGAGGTCTATGTAGGGTGCAGGCATGAGATTGGTCTATACGACAAATATTGATATTGAACCATTATATATATATATATATATATATATATATATATATATATATATTAAGGATCATATAAAACCATTTTAAGTTCATAGAAGTGTTCCCATAGGTGTTCTAAGACTTAGTTTTATGACTATAATATATATATATATATATATTAAGGATCATATAAACCCATTTTAAGTTCATAGAAGTGTTCCCATAGGTGTTCTAAGACTTAGTTTTATGACTATGTTTTTGGAGTTATAGGTAATGTTTTATGTTTGAGTGAGAATGATGTTCCTATATTTTTTCATAGATTTTAATAATAAAATTCATATTAATTTGTTCTATAGGTTACATAGGCTATTTTTAATGTATTTATATTCATGATAAACTCCTATGAAGGTGTGAAAATTCAAAGGTTCTATGTTGGGTTTTTGAAGCCTGTGTGAAGTTCTAAGTAAGCATATGAAATGGTTGGTTTGAGGTATTATTCCATACTTGGTGAAATAAAATGAACATTATGATGAAAATTAGGTCATATATGTTCTATAAATGTGATTTTTTATGGTTATGTGGAAAACTTTAGTGTATGCCTCAAACTTTCACGATAGACTTTCTAACAGTGAGAAGGCCTAATTGCGAGTAAACCTAATTATGTTATTCAAGGAGTGAAATGAGATAAATGGTGTTGGGGACATAAGGTGAGATTATTAGGGGTATAAATGAAGTTTTTATTAAGTTTTTAATTAGTTTTTTGAGGCTCAAGGTGTTCTAATGAGGCCAAAGTGAAACATGTACTTTGAGAAGGCCTAATTACATTAGGTCTCTATTAGGCCTAATGGTGGTTTTGGCCCTTAAGGGTAATGACCAGCATATGTAGTGGTTTTTTCACTTTTGAAATGTTTCTTTTTTATATAATCAAAATTTTATCCAATTATGTAAAGGTTATTATCTAACCAATCTGGGTAAGAGCAAGAATGAAGTATAAAGAGAAGATCTAATAAGCCTAATTGACTAGTTAGAAGATTGACGACATGATCAAATGACATAGATTTTTGGAAACTAGGTAGAGGGATTGAATAACATTAGAGAGGTGTGATGAATATGTCATTAAGATATAACTATTTTTTTATAGGTGATGAAAAAGGTCATATGAATTAATTCTACCAAGATAAGGGCTAGTTGAGTGATAAGGCCTAATAGGTTGTTTGAGAAAGATAGAAGAGTGAGAAGACAAAAAGAAGGTGGTCATCCTCAGTTACATGATAAAAATTTATTCAAGGAAGATAATAAGTTTAGGTGGATGAGTGGGTGTTGAGTCATCTTTTTGTTTATTGAGTGGGTGCTTGATCAATAAGGGGGTTGGTGCCTCTTAACAAGTTGGTGTTAGATGAAGCCATGTGGATACTTGGTGAATTAGGGGTTAGTGATCCTTGTTGTGTTGGTGTTAAAATAAATTTTGATTCATTTCTTGTATTAATTTATTCTAAGTGTACTTTTAGTGGGTTTAATCCCCTAAGAGGGTTTCACACATATCTCTTGTGTTATTTTATTGTTTTCTTTCATAGATGCTTATTTATACATTAGTTAATGTATGTATGTGAATGAATGATTCATGAATGATAAGTGAAACTTAGTCAAGGAAAATTATTCACTCCCACTCTCATTATATATACATACAACAATTGGTATCAAATCAGGTCCTTTGAAGGAGCTCTAATATCCTAAAGGAGATCTTGAGCAAGTGAAGATGGCTAGTCAAGCACAAGGTGGTTTCTCTACAAGAAAAGCTCCATTGTTTAATAGATCTAGTTATGATTTATAGAGTGTTAGGATGAGGACACATTTTATTTTTCAAGGTCATGATTCTTTAAAATTAGTCTAGGATGGATATACTGCAACCCTATTCCTCTTACAAATACAACAATCAAGAAAGCTAGTGATAGTAATTCAAAAATAATGAATGGTATTATGTGTGGCCTATCGGAGGTAGAAATTATGAAGGTGATGTATTGTATGTTATCTAATGAAATGTGGGACAAGTTTAAGAATATTCATGAGGGAGACTTTAAGTTTAATTTAGCTAAGTTGTAAACCCATAAAAGATAATTTGAAAGCCTCATGATGAAAAAAGATGAGACCATTACAACCTACTTGTTGAGGGTTCATGAAGTGGTAAACATCATAAGAGGCCCAGGTGAATAATTGAAAAATTATACCATTGTTAAAAAAAATTTAATATCTCTAACTCCAAAATTTGATTCTAAAGTGATTGCTATTGAAGAGATATAATATATAGACAATCTAGAGATAGTGGACTTCATGGCACCCTAACAACCTATGAGATGAGAACAAGTGAAGGAATACCTAAAAATAAGTAATATGAATTCAAAGAAGAAAATAATTCAAAATAAAAGAATAAAAAAGGTAAAAAAGTAAAAAACAATGATGAATCTGATATTGATGATTATGAGTTGATAGCTATGTTTGCAAGAAAGTTGAAAACCATTTTAGGTAAATATAAGGGTTAGTTTCCCTTTGAATGTTTTAATTGTGGAGAGATTGGAAATTTTAATAAAAATAGGCCTCATAATCATAAGGTAAAATATGATTAAAATCATGATGAAGGTCATGATTATGATAAAAAAATCCTATAGGTATGATAAGAGTAAGAAAAGCTTCAAATTGTATGATGACCAGAATATTTTTTTCAAGAAAAAAGAAGCTTTTACACTAAGGAAGATTATAACTTATCTAATGAGAATGAAAGAAGTGATTCTAAAAATTACCATGAAGGTGATGCTCCTGATGTCAATGAAGTACTCTTCATGGTTGAGGAATCAATCTATTTAAATCAACAAGATTCCATATGGATTGGAGGTGTTATTGGTGATTTAGATGAAGAAGATGAGGTGGAATTTGAGGTTGAGTTGATGAAAAATATATAGGAACTAAAGATGGTGAATAATAATAATAGGTTTATGAGGTCTCTTATCAAAGACTATAAGGAGGAAATAAACTTGTTTTAAGCTAAGTTGAATAACAACTCCAGGGAACAAGAGGAAATAGTCAAATAGGTGAAGACTCAAATTAAGATTGTGATTACAAGCCTAAAGGCTAAAAAAGAATAATGTGTAAGGTATATAATTGAAGTGGATTCCTTGAGAGATAAATTATATCAAGCATCAAGCAAGGCTAAGTCCTTTGTGAAATTTGAAAGAGTACCAATGATCTAGATAACATATTGAGTAGTCAAAAGATTGCTAATGATAAAACAGGTCTTGGTTTTAATATAGACCAAAATAACACTAATGATATAAATAATGTCAATGGTCAATCAAGGAATGATGGTTCTATCAAAATAAATATTAATCCTATTAGGAAGCCTAATGATATACATTTCAATGGCTATCATTATTCATGTAACCAATTTAGTCATAGAACAAGGAATTATAGAAGGCCCTCCAAGAATGAATATGCATGGAACTATGAGGAGAGTCATTAGTCAAGAAATATGGGTCATTGTATGTTTCCATCAATAGGAATAGTGTGTTTCAATTGTCAAAATCTTAGTCATATTTCAAAGTTATGTAGTCATGAATTATCAAGTCTAAACAAGAAATTTGAGTCCCCTAATCTATAATAAATAAGATAAGATAGTGAGTGGAAACCCAAGGTAGTTAAGGTTGATGACCAAAATATAATTCAAAGTAGACTAATTACCATGGTGGAGCATAGTCTAGATGAAAAGTATTTCCATGAATTTTCCCTATTAGCTTAGATTGTGGATGAAAGAGTCAATACCAATAGACCAAAATAGAATGCTTTTCAAACAAAGATTGAATATGTCAAGTCAAAAGGGTTATTCAAGCCTAAGAGGATCATAAAGGAATTTTAGGCTAGTGTGGACATTGAAATCTATGAATCTCTTGAGTTTATGTTGTTTTAGTGCACTAGAGTAGAGGTGACTCCATTAGGCTTCATGGAGGCACTCAACTAGAGAGTAGAAGTATGGCAGATGCTTGGTATTAGGGGGAGATTTGTGTTCTTTGTTTACATTTAGATCTAAGTTTTAGTCAAGATTATCATGGAGGTGTAATCACAATAAATGGGTCAAAAATATTCTGTATGATAACTTGATCAAACCAAATCATAGTCATGATAAGTGTCTGAATATTTGTTGGAGATAATGGGAAGTAATCATTGTCCAAGAGTAGGTATGCGATCTTGATTTGTGTTGAGTTTTTATGAAAGAGAGATAATGAGTTTTTTTAGAGAGAAAAGGTATGTTTTTCTAAGTCCAAGGATCAGATAGTTGCCAAGAAGATGAACCTTTGTCATTAATGTCAAAGGGGGAGAAAGTTCTAGTTTGGAAGAAAGGTTAGTTTGAAGAAGATCCATCTTGGAGAGATATGAATGATCACTTTTTTTAATTTTTTTTCATCAATAAAAAAGTGGAATAATTTTTAGGTATGTTCCTATTGTTGGTGTTGAGTCATTGATGTCAAATTCAAGATGGATGCCATTAATTTCAAGGTCAAGATTTGAGGCCTTACATGGTGGAAAAGTATGAGAGTATGAGGCAAATAAGTCTTATAAAAGGATAAAATTTGAAGGAAACTTATTATTTTTATATTGAGAGATAGTTTAAACATAACATGGTAATTATTTTGAGGTTGATGGAATATCAAGGTCAATATCATGATGCAAGGTAAGATACTATTGAGTATCAGGTGTCTTGAGAAGCCTAGTTTAGTCCTATGAGAAGGTGTATGTGTAAATCATAGTGAATCTTGGTGAATTGTGTTAGTATAGGCATGAGAGAGTGTATAACGTTATGTAATTATGTGAAATAGTAAAACAAGCCTTTAAAAGAGTTCTAAGGTCTGTTTGAATCTTAGTCCTTATATTAAGAGACCTAGTGAGAAGGCATAGTCATGGTAGTATAAATAGATTAGAATTATGATACTTGTGTGAAGAAGGTTGGAAATGTGTGATCATTTTATGAGGTTATATTAAATTAGGATGAGTTTTTAAGAATAGTATAATAGGTTTCAAGGTGTGATCAAGGTCTTAGGATGACTAAAAGTTTAAGAGCTAGTGTACAAAGAGCTCTAATGTGACCTAATGAGGGGTCAAGTTAAGTTACCAATGTGCCAAAGATCATAATATAATGTTAATAGGTGTGATAGGTTGTCACAAGTTTTTTTACCAAGTTTTACGTCAAATCCTAAAGGATAAATCATGAAATTTGGTGTTGAGGTTTTTTCTATGCACAAAATGAGGTGTTACAAACCTGAGAAGATTTTTCTTATGCTCATTGTCACATGCAACATTTGCATGATATCTTAAGAAGTTCATGGAAGTTGGGTAAGGGTCCTAGATTAAATTTATTGGCATTATTTTTGGATTTGAGGGTCAATCCTTTATGAATTATTTCTAATAATGGAAAGTAATTAAAACCCTCATAAAACCCTCATAATGACCCGATAATAAATATCTTGTTGGAAATAGATTAGAATGGATTAGATGACTTATTTTGATGATTGTAACATGTAGAAGACTCTCCTGAGTTTGTCTAGGTGGTATTGGTCTATCACAAGAGTGAATGGAAGGTATAATAAAACCCATATTTCTTGGAGTTTTGATATAGTAGGTAGGGTTAACTAAGTCAAATCATGAAATTTGATAGAGTTTTAAGCTTGAGACCTATATATTATGAATATTATGACATTAATCTACAACCTTATAGAGAGTTACTTAG
>JARHVA010004894.1:730000-820000 GCA_037957365.1 Torreya grandis | reverse complement strand
TATTTTTTTAGGAATGAAAGTTAGAAAATGGCATGGATGAACTACTCATCTCTTAATTCAATTTTTTCTTTTGGTGCATCCTTCCTATCCCCTCACATCATTAGTAGTTATGTTTAGGTGACAGATGACTCGATTATGGTTAGCTATATGGTGTGGAAGATTAACATAAAAAATTAATGTTAAAATCGGAAAAAAATATTTTGGTCACCAAATATTTTGCCTTGGAGAAGGTTTTTCAGCCCTACTCTAATATTTTGGCAATATTGGAATACCTCTAGGCTTATGGGTTACCTATAATAGAGGTAGACCTCTAGGTTTAAGGGATAGCTCCTTGAATTAATCTTGAAGTGATTATCACCTATGTTCATTGATTACTTGTGGGAAAAGAGGAAGAAGTATGCATGAAATAAATATACTCTAAGGGAGTGATACACCATGAGGATTTACACAAGATCATCATACTTATTTCACTAATAAATAAGACCTACAAACTAGATTCAAAGTCCTAAGATGTTATAACATTAGCATTTCAATATAGAGGTGATATGCATGAGACAACCCAAGTTAAATGGACCAGAGGGTATATTGCACACTCTAAGGGAACTTTCACACTTTAAAGGAGAAAAACACACTATCTACACTCCATATGACCTGTTAGAATGAGAACTCCTTGCATTAGACGTGAAAGGATAAAGACAAGTAAGGATAAAAGTTTATCACTAGACCTCACCATACATCACTTTACGAACTTAGAAAACATTTTTTTGAACTAAAAAAAAGATTTAATATATTATTAAAAGGAAAATTACAACATCAAACTAATATATCTTCACCACACATGGTGTGGAATTATGAAACAAGAGCTAAAATGGTTAGTACTTATAAATATAGTAAAGGAGATAGAAGAATTAAGTCTAAGAGTCACAAAAGCAATTTTCAAGCTGAGATAAGGAGTTATGTTTTTAGGATAATGTATTATGTAATAGACCATGCAATGTTTTTATGTTCAAATGTCTCTCCAAGTATGAAACTCCTCAAATTTAGCATAAGACTCTTTAACTAACTCTTTAAAAAATGCCTTCATAATTTGGACTTCCTTGAATGCTCAAAAATAGACTAGGGTTAGATGAAATCATTAAAATATGAGGGAGGGGTTATAAATAGGCTCCAACATGTATATGATGTTTCCCTAATCATCAATATTATTTTGGCCAAGTGTTCTCACTACTTATAATTATAATCACCCTTCTTTCACTCATCCTTCACACTTGGCACCAAGGTGTGATTTATTTTCTCAAACTAGTACATAAATGGGTGTTATGACACCTATAAATATCCCTCATATCTTTATATCCATCAATAAAACCTTAAAGATCCTCCCAATTGAAGTTGCCACCTTCTCACTTGGTGATCACTTTTTGTTCACTATGCAAATTTAGACTGGCCGAAGTGGAGGTGTTAGCAAGGATAATTTTGAGATTTTTTGAAGTAATAAAATAATATTATAAGTTATATTACGTCACAATATATATCCCAAAGTGATCATCATACTTTAAATCTCCCTTGAACCTTTAAAACATCAAAAACTATATAAAAAATGTACCCTATTCATAAAAATAAATAAGAATCCAACTTGATGGGAAGGAGCCTTGGAGAGTTATATAAAAATACCGATAAATTTACTACCCAAATTATCCCCCTTTCATGCATTTTTATCAACTTCTTCTCCATCGGGTCATTAACAAGGGGTTTGGAGGGTTTTAGGTAGTTTTATCCCTTAAGGATGTTCATAAAAAAATGGCATCCAAGCCCTAAACAAAATTCACTAAAACCTTTTTTAGGAAGCTATAAAACATATCCTATATCATTTATCTCCCATTCTATGTATCCATATAGATATGATATTATAAAGATTACTTCTTGAGTCCTTTACATTCAACATACCCTATCATGTTTCTAGGCCAAGAAATGGATTCTCAATGGTTTTATCTACAAATAAAAGGATAAAAATCATCTTATAACTACCCATTAAGTTCCTTAAATCCTATTTAAGTCTCATTTGATGTTAAAAATGGAAATGGATCCCTTTAGGCATTAGGCTTAGTCAAGACCTAGTAGGCTTAATCTATACCTATGTGGGTTTGAGCCACTATGTTGGGATCCTTAGTATTTTAGGATGACCATCATGTCAATTGATGTTCAACACAACTTATTACACCTTTATACAAGGTTTACATAGTCCTAAACTCATCTATTATCCTTTCTCCCACCAAATGTATATGATGTACCTCTCTGAGAGTGACTTTTATTTGAGATAGAATATAGGGCACTTACCCTATTATTTTAGGCAAAATAATTATATTATAGGTTTGATCAAGTAACAGGGATGTTATATACCAATTTTCATGACTAGATAAAATCAATAGCTACTCTAAATCTTAAAAAACCAAATTAGACCTCTATGGTACTCACTGATTATGTGTAGAGTTAGTTTGTTGACTGTAGATTTATTTGAACACTATATCCTACCCTATTTCCATGTGATGAGTACTAGGTGAAGTGTATATTAATAATATGAATATACCTTAAAACATATCTAACACTTCAACCTTTTCCAAACTCTCAATGCATACCTTCCACTTTGCCAAGATTAGTTGTAGTCAATTATGACTATGTTTCTACTAAGAGAAATAGATGCATATAGGTAAACAATTGTATGTTCTAGGCCTTATACATTAAATAAGACCTTCCTAAAGTCCTTTAGGCTATATTTTAGTCATTTTAAATTGTTACTATTATGTATATGTTAGTCCAACATCAAGACAGTCATATTTTAGAGCACTATCATATTACAATCAGCTATAGTTGACCATTCTTGGAGCAAAACAAGTCATGTAGATTCATTTAAGCTCTTAGGAACTTATGTTACACCTCATTAGATATATTTTAATTCCTAAAACCCACTCCAATTATAAAATAATTGTATTTATAGGTTTCCAATCTCCAAGGTTTATGTCATGAGCCTATAGGTAGTTACAATTAACTATAGGTGACCTTTTTTGGGGGCAATGGTATACCTACAGGTGAAAGTATAGATCAAGAACTTATACTTTCACTCATATTAATTTTATAAGATCCCAAAATTTAATTCTCACCTTAATAAGATAACCTACCATGAATGCATGCTCATTTACTTCCACCTTGGAGTATGATATCACTTAAAGTTCAAGGAATTGTAGTAAACACTGAAAACCTATAGTGAAAGAATGTCTATAATAGAGACTCCCTCTACATCACTTATTGGAGTCAAACATTTAGTCTCCTTGGTCAAAACATCACTCCTATGATAGGGATTCATGATTTAGGCATTAAAACTCCTATAGACTCAATGTCACCTCATTATATAATAACATAAAATGTAGACAAGACTCTATTTTGGATATTTTAAGGAAATAAGTCCATAAAACTCATTCTCCACATATGTACATGATACTCAAGTATATATACTACTCTATCACTTCACCATTAGTTTACATGGTCTATTAACAATGTCTCAAACTTTAATGAAGTCTCAAACACGTCTAAACACTAACATTTCAACTATTTAGACTTATGTGGAAACCTACAGGTATACACACAGTAGTAGATAAGGAAAGTGAAGGTGGAACATGGGCAATGTGCATAGTTTATGGACTATAATCAGTCTTAAACCTTGTCAATGTCTTAAAATTAATCCTTTACACCATTAAGGACTTCAAACCAATTCCAATACTTTCATGATTATCCCATGTGGGACACCTGTAGATGTCCATCAATGGTGCAAGACTATGTATAGAGGAGAAAATAGTTATCACAGTTAGTCTTATGTCATTTGTGTAGCTTAGAATGACTTATAATGTTATAATAAGGTGTATAATACTCTTAAAAATCTGCATTAAATATCCATGGATGTTATTCAAGATTTAATAACTCTCATTAACTTGATTGTGTATGATAGTCATGTAAGAAGTTGACTATGTTATCTTTTCTTGACTACAACATTCATGTGAGACCTTTTGAAAGTAAACTTAGAAGAAGAGGTGATTTTCATTACATAATATAGTTATGAAACATCATCATACATTTACTTTAAACCACTATAATAAATGAAAACCTCTGTAGCTGATGAACATGCCTACAACTCCACTAGTATACTCAACCTAAAACTTGAGAATTTTGATCTCATAAAATCACCTCCAAATATGAAAAAAATATGAAAACCATGAAATAAGTATGTCCAAGTGTTATATAATAAATTTCATCAATTGGACTGTATGGACCAACCCAAGTAAGAAGAAAAACTATAAAGTGTGGGGATTAACATGCAAAAAAGAGCAGTCAAGTCCTTAATAATGGTTCATAAAGCATGAGAAAAAATATATTATACCCTTCAATGAATTTAAATCATACCAATTTTAATAAAACTCCACAAGATCATTTTACCTAAAACCTCTCCTACTGGTCGTACCATGAAGAAACCAATTGATTGTTTATGTATGCCTAGTGGAGTGATGGAGGAACAAAATGATTTTGGAACATTTTTGAGAATTATAAAGTATATAAAATTTATACATGGATTTAAGGATGTTTATTGATAATTATAAAATCTTTCCACATGTTTCAAACTCCTTTAGAAGTCATACAACTGTCAAAAATGTCCCTTTTTCAACTATTTTCTTGATTTCAATTAGGAACCTACAAGTTTTTTAGTTAAGACTGAAATAACTGATAGGATATGACATATTAGATGTTTAAAGAGACTTTGGAACACTTATTTACTATAGGAAACCATATAACTCTCATTAATGACTCAAATATGATCTTTAAGTAACATGAAATGACTTAGGACTAGACGTTGGCCATGAAAACATTAATATCATATTAAATAACATCAAATAAGACAATAACACACCCTATTACATCCTAATAAATATATATACAATATTTTTACTATATTTGGTTGATCTATTTTTACTTGTGGTCAAAATAGTCAATAGATAAATAGTGGCATAAAACTATTGTTAAAAAAATGAGTGACACATAAATATGTAGATGCAGAAGATGATGATGTAACTTTATTTTTAGTATTCAATTGATTTTAAATCATAAATTTCTTTGGGTGATGTTACTAGACCCAATAATTCTTATGTTTAGGGTAGTATTAATGGTAGAGGTAGTGGAAGTAATGGTGGTAGTGGTGGGCACAACAACAGGGGTTACAAAAGTGATGATAGTTGATATGGTGGTGGAAGTTATGGTGGTTTTTATAATGAAGGTGTTCATGGTGGTGGAAGTGGTGGAGGTTGTTAAAAATTTGTTAAAAATTTATGGTGGTGATCATAGTTTTTATAATAAATATATAAAGGTTATTCTAGTTCTAGAGCATGAATCTATTTAGAGGTGCATGCATTGGTTCTATACACTAAATTTGGGATTAAAATAAAATGTTATCAAAGAGATAATGGGAACCCAAAGATAATGACACCAATTGGAAGGGATATAAAAGGTAAATCAGAATGGAAATCTCATGCTTACCATTATTTTTACTTTCTCATAACTTTGATATAAGATTTGTATACTTGAACTTGATTATTAGATTTCTTGGAGATGCTTGATAATGGCTTGGATAGGCTTGAAAAATGGTTTTCTTGTGCTATTCCTTCATGAATTCATTCAATTATTCATTCAAATAACCATTAGTTTAAGCAAGGGAGGGTGTGTTGGTTTTATAGATTCATGGATGGGGATCCTATGGTCCAAATTTGAACTTGGGCCATCAAGATTTAGGGTGGAAGATTTTCCATGGAATATTTAATTCCATGGAATCCTGTAGAATAGAGGATTCTAGAGGAAGAAGGTTAGAATGGAGAGATTTCTAGAACTCTCTGATTCTAGAATTCTCTTCATAGGGTTTTAGGTGCTTAGGAAAGGTTAGTGTAGGGTGGTGGGTGGGTAGTTGGGATTTTCTTGAATTTTAAATTGTCAAGTGGGATTAAGGGCAGGTTTAGTGGGTAATAATAATTATTTAAGGATTAATGATAGGGTTAGGATTCATAGGGATGTAGGAATACCTAGGGGATAGGTTTGTAGGTGGTTAGGTGGGGTATTGGGAATTAAAAATTCTCATATAATAGATAATTAAGATTGGCTTAAGATTAATTCATTTTTGTCTAGGACAAAGGTTAAATGGGATATGGGGATGATTATAGAAATTAGGCAAAGGGTTGTTATGGCTAGGACATAAGATAATTAGGTCAAATTAGTAGGAATTTGATAATCAGTGGAGCAATCACATTTTAGTGCATACATTTTACCCCTCTTTGAAAGGGCATTACGAGTGGATGAAGTGGGAGGAGTAATTGTCTTTCAAAGAAAAACCAACTATGTTATGGATGGATGTTAGTTGGATAAGATTGATGCCCCCTTGAGTGAACATGTAGGGAAGAATGAGATGGATGGTCACTTGAAAGAAGAAATTAGGGGTGGGATGAGATGGAGTGGTGAGGGGATGGGGTGACAAATGTGAGATAGAATATGAGATCGGCGTTGAGTGAAAAGCTACAAATTGATAACAATGCCCCTAACAAGGACACATGCATAGGGAATACAGATGATGGGTGTCATGATTGTAGACACATCCCAAGAAAGGACACATTTATTAGAATCAATCATATAAATGATGATGATAATATATAAGGCTATAAGATTTATATGTATCCCAAGAAAGGACACATGCAAGGGATAGTTATAGTCTAGGAGAAGATTATTTAATAAGATATGATGGGTGTAGCTCTAAGCTAAATTTGATCAATATGATGATGATGATAAGAAATAATAAATGATTTGATTGAGTGACCAAAATATTGGGGGATGAAGATGGATGATATAGATAGTGGTTGAGATATCCTTGGTCATGGAAAAGTGGCCAAGTGTTGCCTACATAGTCTGAACTAACCTCAGGCCAATGTAGTTTTAATTGGGAGATGATGATGATGATGATGATGATGATGATGATGATGATGATGAGTAGTGATTATAAAGTGATGATAATTGAGGATAATTAGTCTTGTTAGTGATTAAAGGATATGATGCAGAGGATGAGATGAGGATGAAATATTGAATATTAGTTGGATGGATTGAGCCTGGTTGGATTAGGTGGATGGGAAAAAATTAGAGGGGAGGGGGGGCAGGTATTTATATAGGCCAATGGGGTAGGGGTAAGGTCATTGCAATATTTTATTTTATAAATATAGAGCTATAAATAATGGATCATATTTCTCAAGCTTCACACCATGGCGAGTGAGTTTAGACATACTAAAGGGAGCTTAAGGCAAGACCACCAATAAGTACACTTGCATTTGGTGTTTTTTGTTGATTATTTTGGTTATTTTAGGGTAAAAAATGAGTAGGTAATTATGGAGTTTCAATATTATAACTATAAGTTATGCCCTTAATAGTGGGATTGCAATCTTGCTACTAGGGGAGTAGCAAGATCATAATCTCACTATTGAGGGCACAACTTGTAGTTATGGGATTGAAAATCCATGGTGTCTTACTCATTTTTTACCCTAATAAAAGTATAATAATCAACAAAAAACACCAAATTAAAGTGCACTTATTTGTGGTCCTACCTTAGGCTCTGTCTGGTATGTCTAAACTCACTCGCCATGGTGTGAAGCTTGAGGAATTGTAACAATATTGAAATCATGATATTGGGGGAGTAGCGGGATTGCAATCCCACTACTAGGGAATCGTGGGGTTGCAATCCCATGAGAAGGTAATTTTGGTATTATAATACCATGACTAGGGGTTGAGAAAAAAGTTAAGGGGGTTAGGATACGGGATAGGTAGGCTAAAGGACTAGGGAGGGTCGGTTTAAGGGTAGATGTTTAGGTTCAAGGAATTAAGTGAAGTGAGTAGGGTAATGACAATATGAAGTGGATAAGGAGAATAGAGGGATGTGTAAACTAATTATGTGTTCATGTTATAGGAGTGCTTAGGAATATTAGCATATTAATTAGCATCTAGAGATAATACATGAGATGTAGAGGGTGATAAAGGAGGAGTATGGAGTGATGGAGCTAGTAAGGCTATATGATGTAGTGACTATGATACTGATCTAGATTGATCAAGCATTGATTATGGAACTAGTGGAGTGGTGGCATTCTGAGACGAGTTCATTCCACTTCATAATTATGGAGATGAATGTAACTTTAGGGGATGTTTATAGGATTTTTCATTTACCAATGACTAGTGCTAGGATCTATTAGAGATCATAGATGTTGATCTAGACATTATAGTGGTTGGGTGGAAACTTATAGATTAGTGTACATAATGGGTTAATTGACCTAGACTAATGTCAATGAGATGGCTCATTAGATAGACTAACATTGGTAGTGATGGCTCTGATATCTGGCATTCTATTACTAAATAAGAGGATGAGATGGTTCCATATTAGTCTAGGGGAGGTGGTAATTGACATGGTTCATGATAAATGAGTATTTGTAGGGGGATTGGTTGTGTTAGTGTATTTGTTTAGGGAGCTACATATTGGTGTGTATAGAGGTTCATGGAGATTTAGGCCATATTTGCTACTATAGATATGGAGTTGGGAACATATTATGATTCAGTAGTCATTGGGAGTTCTTGTTTATCTAGAGCTAGGATATGTGGTTGTGTGTCAATGGTGTCTGATGGTAGGGGTGGCACTGAATCATGTGGGGGATTTGATTTTCTATAATGAGTCATTCAAAAACTTGCATCCCAAGAAGATTACCTAGATACCATAATGAGGTATTATTTTTGGGTGGGAGGATGAGATATGCACTCAGTTCATGTTGACCCATGTTACATTATTAGATGGAATGATTATATTATTGAGAGATATATAGTAGATCAAGTTCATCACTAGTTTGGTTTTGTTTAAGATGTGTTAGATCCTAATAATATCTTTGCACAGAGTGTGTGAGAGAGGCCTCAATGGGGGAGGCTAGAGGAAAGATTAGATGTGATATTTGATTATGAAAATCTAGCACTATTTTACTGGGATTATACTACAATCATACCAAATTTAGGGGTCATAATCAAGTATCAAGTGTGGTGGTAGGGATGGAGACTGAGGTGGTTGACTCAACCTTGTGTGATGATCAGGAGGGTATATGAAGGGTGATTATAGTATGAGCCCATATTCATGAGTGGGAATAATAGTAAAGATAGGGACCAACCTTAGACATAATGGATATTAATGGGTAGGGATAGGTTCTAGATCAACTAGATGGGTAGGCACCTATGTAGCCATCAGGAGGAGTGGGACCATCTTATGAACCATAGAGTCTTAGGTATCCTTTTAGAAGAGTGAGACCATCTCACCTTAGTCAATCTACTAATGATGAGGTGTTATTCTCATGATTATAGGTAGAGCTCTAGGCTCGAGTTGTAAAGTTTAGGGGCATTAGTGGGGAGTAGGATCAACTCCATGTATAACAAGTTTTGAGGACCCAAGATGATGGGAGGCTATCCTAGGCACAAGGATAGATGGCCAATTTATATGTGTAGGTATCTCAATGAGAGAGTGAGTTATCTTAGCTATGAGTAGAGGTAGTGGGGTTATAGAGTTAGATACAGTAGTGAGACACTTAGCTTGAGCATGCAAAGTCATAGATTTTGAATTTATAGGGATGGTTCTAGGCTTTATAGGGGGAGATAAATATGGTGGAGAGGGCTCGAGATGTGGTAGGTATAGGCCTATAGGGATAGGGGTTGATGGGTATGATGGATAAAATCATGATATTGATGTAGTAGGCCTAGTACTACCAGATTCTTTATGCGCTGGTAGTACCCTTAGAGTGTAGGGTAGGATTTTTTTAGGCTTTTCAATCATCAGTGAGATAACCTTTAAAGAGTAGGGGATCAAGTTCACAATCAGAATCTCAACCATGATGGATAGTTTTGAGATGATTTTGTATATTATATATGAGATTATTTTTGTATAGATGGACACAATGATATTTATATATATGATTCATTCTTGTCTCTTATGTTTATGGTGATGCTTATTTATGTGACATGATGATTATTTATGGATATATGTTGATTATGAGGTTTATTTATGTACTTATGATTATTATGATGATGATTTATGTTATGATGTTTTTTAGTATTTCATATTATCTTGTGATGATAATGACCTTTTGATGGACATGTTTGATGCACATGATGGTATATACATGTGATGATGATGAACATTTAACAATGTATTGTATATGTGAAATGAGATATGTTGACTATAACAAGATATGATGGCATTATCAATGAGTGATGATGGTAATATGATGGTGATATTCTTTATGTTATGTGTATATTTTATTTATGTGGATGAATATGTTATGAGTTATGTATGTATGTTAATATTTTCTTATAATGAAATGAATATGTATGATGAAATTATGTAAATTTGTTATGTTCTTAATGATGTGGCTAATAATGGATGTGGATGTTTAAGTAATGCATATGAGATGGACTTGTTTTATTTATTTTATAAGGGATATTTCCCCTATTTTGAGTACATGATCTATCCATTTGGATATCGGCATTCCTACATCATGAGGGTAAGGGTTTATATGATGAGAGTGGATAGGAAGGGTTTCAGTTTAAGATGTCTAGGGATGGCTACGGGGATATGACTCGAGAGTGGTTGTAAGGGTAGGATTAGGGTTATGGGAAGATTTTCAAGCATTTATGCAATTCATGTTATTGTCACATCTTTATGAGATATGTCAATGGTATTGATGGGGCCATACACTTATACTAAATATGTATAGCGAGAACTCCATTTGAAAGTAGGATGAGCCATTTGAAGGTAAATGCTTCAAGGTTCTAATCTTGTGCCATCCTTGTTCTCATATGTAAAGACATACAAAAGAGAAAGCAAATCGAAGACAAGAATTCATTTTACATGAAAAGCATAAAATTAGCATTCAAAGCACACACACAAGCATAAGTAAATGCATTCTCATTCCTTTTAAAAATAATCCCAAAGAGTATGATGAAAGATGGCATGGGGGAGGAAAATGGCGGTCGCTGAACTACCCTTAGACATGAGAATGTGACCAAGTGCTACCTACATAGTCCAAAGGACCTCAAGCTAATGTAATTTTGGCTAGGAGATGAAGATGATGGGATGATTATGATGATGATGGTGGCTAGGAATATAGATGGTAATGATGACTAAGTGTAGGTGAGGTGAGAATGTAGGATATGGGATTCATGGACAAGATGCAAATTAGAAAGACCAAAATAAAGGGGGTTAGACCATTTCTAAAGGAATCAGAATCATAGTAACCCCATAATTAAGGTGACTTATTATTAGTGATAGTGGGAGTGGATGGGTACATGGATAGAACAAATTCAATGTGATCTAATCTAGGGCTAAGAGGAGACTCAACTGTCATAGGTATCTTCATTAGATGGAGGTAGGTATATGATAAAGGATTTTAGGGATAGGGATAATGTTTCCAAGGATAGATAAGATGATTTAGGTAAATCCCTCTAACAACTATCCCAGAGATAGCCCTTATCACTTATGTGATGAGGATGATGATTCCATGTTTTATATTCCCACTGATCGAGACCAAGGTCAGGTTATCCTTACCATGGTGCTGAGAATGAATTTTCACCATGATACATGCCCAAGGCACTAGCAAGCTAGTTTTCACCATTGGATGGATTTTTTTTATAGAATGAATGGGTCTTATAGATGGAGGATACAAGGATTAGGAATAGAATAACTTGAGGTGCATGATGTTCATAAGATCATCCAATTCATCTCCCTCAAGTGTGGCCAATTTATATGTTCCTAAGCCAAATTTAGAAATAATGATGTATGGGCCCAACTAATTAGCTTCAAATTTTCCCTTCTTCACTCTTTCTACATTAGTATTCTTTTGATTTTATTTGAGGACCAATTCACCTACTTAAAAATCTCATACCTAAATCTTATTATGGTATTATTTCTTGAGCTTATTTTCATATGCCTTGAATGATTCAGGGCCTACTATCATTTTTCATCAAGGAGTACTAGATCTTATAGGCTCTCTTGTTATCGATTGTGATATGTAATTATCCCTCATAATGAGAGATGAAGGGAAGGTATCTCTACTTCCATAGGTAATATTAATTTAGCTCCATATACCAAGGCATAAGGGGTGGCCCCTATGAGTGTGCAAATGTTAGTATGATAGGCCCATAATGCTGAATATAATTGAATATGCCAATCATGTCTGGCTTGATTGACTATCTTCTTAAGGATTTTGATTAGGGTATTATTAGTCACTTTTACTTGTCCATTTCCTTGGGGATAATATGGGATAGAAAAATGTTGCTTGATATGTTATTTTTGACATAAGGCCTCAACATCTTGATTCTTGAAGGATTTATCATTATCTATGATAATATTGGAAGGGATACCAAAGTGGAAAATGATTTGATTAAGGATGAATTTTGATATCTAGAGGCTATTTTTATAGGTCAAAGGAATTGTTTCTACCCACTTTTTGAGGTATTCAATAGCTATGATAATAAACTTGTGCCCAACCGAGTAAGTAGGATTAATCTTGCTGATAAAATAAATGCCCCATATAGAGAAAGGCCAAGGGCTCATGATAGCATTCAAATCTTGTGTTGGTACATGGATAATGTTTTTATCCCTTTGACATACCTCACATTTCTACACATATTGACATGCATCACATTCCATGGTTGGCCAATAGTATCCAATTTGGAGGAGCTTCTTAGCTAAGGCCATCCCACTAATGTGCCCTCCATAAATGCTAGTGTAGACCTCCTTGACCACTTGAACTACCTCATCTAAGGTCAAAAACCTTAGTAGGGTTCCATCATAACCTCTTCAATAGAGCAAGTTACCTAGGATGGTATATAGTCAGCTTGATGGAGAAAATATTTTCATTGATGGTGAGTGAGATCAAGAGGTAAGATATTGTCAGGAAGGTATTGGTAGATGGCATGATACCAAAAGAGATTGGGAATATTAATGACACAAATTTGTGCAGGGGCCCAATAGTGATGAGCTAAGGTCATTAATTATTTAATGAGAAAATTTCCCTCTAAAACATCTTTAGGTAGATCAATGAGGGAGCCCAAAGTAGCCATGGAGTCAGATGCCTTATTATTATCTTGGGGTACTTGCTCAAATGTGATATACTAAAAATTGGCTTTTAATTGGTTAACCAATTATTTATATGAGAGTAGCTTCTCATACTTTATTTAAAACTCTTCATTTACTTATTTTATTATTATTTGGGAGTTGTCAAATACTTACAAATGTTTAATGTTCCATTGTATGGCTAGATGAAGTCCTGCTATAAGGGCTTTATATTTTAAGATATTTTTGGTACAAGGGAACATGAGATGAAATGATTTAGGAATGAGGTCACATTATGGGGTGATTAATAGGATTTATACCCCTGACCCATGAGTAGTGAAGGAGCCATCAAAATATAGCTTCCACTTTTCTACCTGTGAGGTGCTCATGATGGTTTCATCTAGAAAGGGAGAGGTAAGTGGCTTAGTAGATTCTAGTATAGCTTCTTCCAATTGATTTACTATGACCTATACTTTGATTGCTTTCTAATGAACATATTTAATATCAAACTTATTGAGCAACATAATCCACTTGGCCACATGACCTATTGATGCTACTTTAGATAGGAGGTACTTCAAAGGATCTATTTTGGCAATCAAGCATACCTGATTATTGAGCATATAATGTTAATGTTTTTAGGATACAAAGACTTCAACTAAACATGCCCATTTAACTAGTGTATAGTTTAACTCAAATGATATTAGGGTATGACTAAGGTAATAAATAGCTTGCTTCTTTCCCTGATCATTATGTTATGTGATTAAAGCTCCAATGGCATAAGGAGTAGTGGATATATAGAGTAATAATGGCTTACTTGGAATGGGTGATGACAAGACAAGTTGATTTGTCAAGTATTGCTTAATATTTTTAAAGACATTCTAATAATTTTCATCCTAGTGAAAGGTTGACCTCTTTCTAAGTAAGTGAGTGAATGGATGACACTTATTGACAAGCTATGAGATAAAACACCTAATATCCTAGAGTTTACCTTGATGACTATGAATATTCTTAAGCATTTGTGGAGGTGACATTTCATTGATTTCTCAAACCTTTGCTAGGTCTACCTCAATACCTCTCTGGGAGATAATGAACCCTAGAAACTTTATTGATGTTACACCAAAGACACACTTCTTGGGGTTCAAGTGTACTTTTTATTTCTATAATCTACCAAATATATTATGAAGGACTGTAGGATGCTTAGCTTGAGAGCAATATTTTCCTAGGATATCATCAACATAATCTTCCATAATATCATGCATCATGTCATGAAAGATGATAGTCATCACTCATTGATATGTTTCCCCTATATTATGTAGGCCAAACAACATGACTTGATAACATAACATCCCCCATGGAGTGATAAATGCCATTTTGTTTTGGTCTTTGAGAGTGATTTTGATTTGATTGTATCCAGAGAAGCCATCCATGAAAGATAAAATCTAATACCTATAAGTTGAATCTATGATCATATCAATATTGGGAAGTGGAAAATCATCCTTGGGATACACTTTATTGATGTCACAAAAATATGTACATATATGAGTTTTACCATGTGGTTTTTAGATAAGGACTATATTATATATCTAATTAGAATAGTCAATATGATAGATGAATCCTACATCCAAGAAATTTTATAATTATTCATTAACTAATAATGCCACCTTTGGATGCATCTTTCATAATTTTTGTTTGATTAGTTTAGTATTAAGATGGACATCTAGATGGTGGACTACTAGTGAAGGATCCAACCTAGGAATATCTTCATAACTCTAGGCATATCATCCTTGGGGTACACTTTATTGATGTCACAAAAATCTATAAATATATGAATTCTACCATGTGGTTTTGAGACAGGGACTATATTAGATATCTAATCAAAATAGTCAATAGGATAGATGAATCTTAGATCCAAGAAATTTTGTAATTCTTCCTTAACTAGTAATGTCACCTTTGGATGCATCTTTCATAATTTTTATTTGATGGATTTAGCATTAGGATAGACATCTAGATGGTGGACTACTAGTGAAGGATCCAACCTAGACATATCTTCATAAC
Source organism: Torreya grandis (assembly GCA_037957365.1). Classification (NCBI taxonomy): domain Eukaryota; kingdom Viridiplantae; phylum Streptophyta; class Pinopsida; order Cupressales; family Taxaceae; genus Torreya; species Torreya grandis. Next base: position 804,747 of record JARHVA010004894.1, on the reverse strand, counting down.
TCTAGGCAAAGATATCCATAAATTCTCTGAGCAAGGCAATGAGAATTTCATACTTTGATTGCATAAGAGATGCCCCTAATTTCATGATCTTATGTTTTTATTCAATTTTAATATTTACTTCAATGGCTTCCTTAATGAGTGAGGGAGATTGTTCTGATAGATAAGGGGGCATTTGAATTTTAGCATGTCAGAGGTAGTAATGCCTAACAACTCAGTATCAACATCTAGATATTATTATAATTAAATAGGATGATCTAGATTGTCATCATGTTTTATAGAAGGTTGCCCTTCTAATTCATATGTTTTATCATCACTTTGGGTTCTTAGTGACTCTTATTCTCCAAAATATGTTGATCCATAGAGATTGATTAAGAACCATTTCTTGTGGTCCTTTGATGGCATGAAAGTCCTTTCCCCCAAGCATTCAAGAATAGATTCATCATTTTAAAATGTGTCAAAGGTGGGGTCCTATTTAGCATCCCATTCTATGAGGGAGGGATAATGGAGGGAGATATTTATGGTGCAGATGGAGGTATCAAAAAAGAGGTTGGTGGTAGCTAACTCTTCAAATTGACTATAAATAGATCCTATTTCAGTATCATCATTAAGGAGAGTTGGCTCATTGGCCAAGATAGAATCCACAATGACATTGAGAGGGTCATCACCATATGTTTTATACCATATACCATAATAAGATGAGTTATCTCAAACATCAATAGGCTCTAGTCACCCTTGTTCCATCTTACCTAGTCCCTTTTATTTATAGTTCATGTTTTCCATCATGTGGGGCATAGTAGGATAGCTTTTTTGGGGTAAAATGAAGGTATCATCATTAGGAAAAAACCATGAATCATCACCACCTTTAATGTGTTCATCTAATATAAATATAGTGATTTTAAAAGCCATAGGCCCAAATTGATATTTGATGGTTTAAATTTCCCTCATCATAGGGGACCCATAGTTTTGGGGAGATAATGGGAGATGGCCAATGTAAAGGGTTTCATACTCATACTAACCATAACATTTAGATGTGATTTTTAACTTGGCAAGGCTTAGAAGTGGGGTAGAAGTTATGGCTAATTGATCAAGAGAGACATATTTGGTAGCATAGGATTGAGGATGGAATTCTCAATGCCTTGGGATACTAATGGAGAAGGGGTTTGATCCATTTGGTAGTTGTGATGGTCAACAACACCTAGGATGGTGACTTCCATCCCTAAATGGGGGAATTTAAGGCATTGATGTAGAGTGGATATGATGGATTTTATTGCATGAATCTATGGTCTTCCAAGAATCATATTATATGGCAAGTCTATGTTGAGCACATGCACTAAGGTTTGATGGACTATAGGCCCCACAATGATGGGAAGATAAATAGAGCCAATAGATGGCTACTCATTATCATCATACACTTTGATCATGATGATATTAGGCCTTAACAATGTTTTAGAGTTCCCTAAATTCTTTAAGAAGTCCACATTATATAGGTTAAGTGATGATCCTCTATCTATAAGGCCATGGGAGACTCAGTGATGGGCAATGGAAACTTCTATGTAGAGTGGGTAATTATGACGAGGTCCAAATGGTGGTAGATCTCAAGTGCTAAAAGTGAGTTGTAGGGAGGGGGATAAATGAGCCACTAGTGCTTGAAACTAATTTTTGTCCAAGTTACTAGGTACCTATAAGTCATTAAGCACTTGATTTAATATTTCCCTATACAAGGTAGATGCTGTTATAAGTTCTATAAGGAAAATTTAGGTAGGGGTAATTTTTAGCTATTGAATATTATCATAAGACTTATCAGACCCATTTATGGATTTGTTCTAGGTATTCTCCCTCGGTATAGTGGAAGAAGTGGATGGTTATTGGGATGATGCTATGGGAATTATGATTTTATTATGCCTAGTAGTTACAATATAATGAGATGTGGCTAGATTTATTTCTAAAACTAGAGGAGGTTCTTTAGATGTGGGAAAATGGTGAAGCTTGATGGTATTGATTTAGTCATATGGCACATTATGATAATTAGTACAATTAGAAGAGGATGCCTAACCTTGGTCTCTTGGTGGTGTCTGATTTATTTGATCATGTTTGGGGAGAGGATCTTTATAAATTCCCAACTATCGATTTCCTGATTAGGTAGAAGTAGGATCCCCTTCTAACTCGATGTCACCTCTTTAAATCAAATCTTGTACATAGTGTTTGAATTGCATGTAATTTTTCATATCAAGGCCATTTACTCAGTAGAACTTATAATACTCATTCTCATGATACCAATCTAGCTTAGGTTAGTGATCATCAATAGGTTAAACCTCTAGTAGATTAATCATGTTTGCCATAATCAATTTTTGTAACATAGTTTCCAAAGGGATATTGAGATTTGTAAGAGGTTATCTTCCTATATGGGGTTTTGGATATCCCATAGAAACCTTGATAGAAGAAACATGTGGTTGAGGAGGGGCCCCTTTTCTATAAATATTTTGGACATTTTCTCTTGTGGTTTAGAATATGTTACTCCATCCCCAACAACATTCTTATTTTTGTTAAAGACATTTGATTTATTTGAAAATGGAGTTCCTAAATTTATAGTGTTCCCATTAATAGAGAATGGCTTGATGATACCCTTTTTTATGAGATCCTTTTAAATCTTCATTCCCTTTTCTATAGTCTCATCAAAAGTTTTTACACATTATAGCTTCAGCAGATATTTCAATTTTGTATTAAAATTATCAACAAATATATTCACCATCTCCTTTTTAGGTATGGTGTATCTTAGTCAACTTGCCAATCCATGCCATCATTGTAAGAAATAAACCATATTTTCACCATATATTTACTTTGTGTTATAGAGGTCAATAATAGACACATCATTTTCTATGATAAAGGAGAATTACCTAAAAATTATTTTGATAATTCCCCAAAGTTAGAGCTTGACCCCTTAGGAAGATTCATGAACCACTCTAATGCTAGTCTAGTCATACTTTTAGGGAAGAGCCTTAATAAGTGAGCATATTATTGTGATACTTCATGGCAAACAATGAGTAATTCTTGTATTTTAAACCTCATATCTCCTTTCCCCTAATATTTCTCAAACTTTGGAATTTCAATTTGTAGAGGGAAGGGAACTTGTAATAAACTATTATCCAAAAGTGATGAACAAAAATTCTCATATTTATATTTGAGGGCATGTAACCTAGGGTTCACCTATTGTAGGGTTTCTTTCATCATCTTCCTTTCTTTGATGAAGGTAGGATTCTCAAGAGGATTGAGAGTTTGATTTTGATTTCCTTGCAAGATATGAACATGATGGCTATTATGAGTAGTATGATTGGTGTGACTATTATTGTGGTCATTATTATTTTTTTTGCATTAAACTTGGAGGAGAAGGTTAATTTGCTATGTGAGTTGGTCTAAATGATCCTCAATGGTAGCTTGTCTCTTATTATATTTAGCATGTCAATTAATAAGGGGTGGTTGTTGGTCACCTTCCTCTATAAATCCATGGTACACTTCTTGGTGATCAATATGTCAATGGTCCATATTATTTTGATGGGTGCCCCTAATTACTATATTTTGGTTTTGTTGAACATATTGTTTTAGGAGTTGGAAAACACCTTCACTATTAAGGAGGTTATTGAGAGGGTTGTTGTTATCATTTTCCCCCTGAGGTATAGGCATGTCACTATGAACATCCTCATATTCTTAAGTTGGATCCATGAGTTTCCCCCTAAGAGGGTCTTCTTGATTAGAACCTTGTCCTTGATAGAATTGAGCTCAGGTTTGGATGACCATGATGAAAGTGGATAAGGTGGGATGATAAATTGTTGGAGATATTTTGACTTATTGGATTGTAATTCAAAAGATGAAACTACTAATGGTCAAGAGAATATTGTTGATCGATAAGATAACTAGAAATTATCATAAGAATAATAGTTCTTTTAATATATCAAAATAGTAAGGATAGAATAGGATGATAGGGTTGTATCTTGTCAACTAGCAAATGGATAAGATGATAGGTGCTAGAGATAAAAGACACATTATAGGGATAATGATGAGTGCTAGCTTGATGTCTTACAAGCTTATGTTCAGCAATAATTTTAAGTTGAGATAGTATGATAATGATATGTAGAACAAAGATGACCACTAGTAGTTTAATCCTTTATCCTCAACCAATTATCCAAAAGGGAGATTAGGAGAAATATGGGTGATGATGGTGTGATGAATAAGGACCCTCAAGATGGATGGGGGTGACGTGAAGATTTATAGATGGACAAGAGTGATCTTAACTTGGATTGGATAAATGATGATATATGTGACCTCCAAAAAAGAGATGATTTTTATGGAAAATATATGGTAAATGATGAATAATATGCGGGATGGAAAAAAATGGGTGACAAAAGATGGATGTTACTCTTAAAGATATGTGATATGGTTTTGTAATGGAAAGTGATATGGGAATGATTGAGACTATGGTATGTTAATGGATAAAATAAGATCGAAGTAGGATGTGGGATATGGTCCTATGATAAAGTGTGACTCAATGTGGGATAAGAGGAAGGTGGGAGAAATATGTACAAGATAATGATGAGGTAAGGATGATGGTGTGTGACTAATATGAGGTGAAGTCAAGATAATATGAGATATGTGTAAAGATGTACAAATGGATGATGATGATGATGATGATGATGATGATGATGAGGATGATGATGATGATGATGATGATGATGATGATGTTGTTGTTGTTGTTGTTTTGTGTGTGTGTGTGTACAAGGGAATGAGTTTGTATGAGGATAATATAGGTGAGTGATGGTTATGAAGGGTGGATTATGTGGATAAACAAGTAATGATGTGAAGGATGGGTTATATGGATATGAGGATGGATTATGGGAAAATAGGGTAATATGTGGATAATGTGAATGTAGGGATGGATAACAAATGAAAAAAGGGACTATATGGATGAAATATGACCAATAAGTGTGGAGGATTAACTATGCAGATGTAGAATGATATGGGGATAATATGGATGGAAGGATAGATGGAAAGGGATGGACTATATGGATTAATATATGTGGATGATGGACTATTATGATAGACAATATATGCATAATATAGGTGGATAAGTGGATGGATAATGTAAAAGAGGGATAGATTATGAGGATAAAATGATTACACTAAGATGAGATGGGAAGGTGGATATGACATAGAGGGGTATGAGATTATGGATGTGAATAAGTGAGGAAGGAAAGGATGGAAAATGGGTTATGCCTATATGATGGGATAGCTAGTGAGAGAGATAAATGGTATGAAGTGAATAAGACCAGGATATGAAATGGGTATATATGTAAGCATGACAAGAATTTGATGTAAAGGGAGATGTGAAAAGAAGATGAGATGGATTTTATGAGATATGGGTGGGATAAGAAAGTGGAAGATGATGTGGATAGGATTATATGGGGTATGTAATGGTATTAGGATGGGTATGGAAGGTGATAGGAATAATGTGTACAAGGATGGTTAAGATAAGATGGTGGGTACAAGGAATGAGATGAATAAATAGGTGGAGATGATATTATAATCTCTCTAAGGTATGTACACACAAATTTCAAGGGTGTGGCAGACTTGACTAATAAAAAAAATGGGCCTTATCAGAACACACAAATAAATCATGGACATTTACAGCTCTAATTATTAAACCATATGGGAGTGTAACTTGATGTCCATACCATCTAACAACTACACAAGTGAGGCTATAGGTTAGTGACCCATTATAGAATCAATTAAACCCTCTCAAATTTGCTTGCTCTTGATGGTCACTTGGGCACTAATATTGACACTAGTAGTGGAACACCTATTATGGCTATAGGCTCCTATTCTAAGGTTTACACAAGAATTTAAGGGAATCCCCTATATTCATGAAGGTATAATGGGGCCTAAGTCTATATAGGAGGCTATCTAATTGCCTTGGGTATATGGATTGAATCATCCTCACTCCATAGAACCCTTTATAGAGAATTCTACTTAGGCCATAACAATAATGCTCTCCTAATATTTATACTCAACCAAAACATGGAGTGTGGCTAGCATGTGGTGGTGAAATCCATGATACTAACCCCTAAATACTAAGTCACATGCATGGTGATGAAATTCACATCACATGTTATCCTAAGGGAGGGATGTGTACAATCAAGCAAATGCATGATACAATTAATTAACTAATATAATTACCTATGTGAGCTTTGCATGATACAATAAATCATATACATGCACACAAATAAGAAAAATATACACACACACACACAAGGATTAAGAAAATATGATGATTAACTAATAGTCATAATGTAATAAAAAATAATCACAATGGGCACCTCTCCCTGCAATACAAAGGTTATCCATTCACTAAGGGTGCATCAAGAGTCTTGCCAAACTTATAAAATGGTTAGAAAACCTAAAACTAAAATACCACAACTACTCAGATCAATATCGCTAATAGAAAGACAATACCATGACTTGGTAAGTAATGGTATTGCATAGCTTAATTTATGGTCCTAAATTAAGTTAAAAAGTACTAGATTAGATTAAAAATGATTACAATGCTTCATTTTTAATACAATTATTGATATCAAAATTATTTAAATCCCTAAAATTAATAGATAAAATGAAGATATTCAATATCTCTACTGTATATAACAATCCTGCTACTCACAAGACAATCTCATGACTAATAGAGTAGTGTTATTGTTAAAATTGGGTAAACTACACAATCTTTGCTTGGACCTTATAAAAGCTACAAGACCAAATTAACATTAATCAATTTGAATGTTCCATTTCACCTATAACACACACCCTGAATAGAATGATAGAATATAAAAAAGGACAATGGGGAAGATTTTTGACCTACGTGTATCAAAAACATAATATCGCTACTAAAAATTTCAATACCACTACTTACAGTGCAATATCTCTAGTCTTATCATGGTGGGATTGTTTAATGACCCTCTAGCAGTTCTTCAAGGAGTAATGACTTTCTTGCACACCATAAAAAACACACTTATGGGAAATAGGATCAGTCTATTAGTTATCATAATATGAAAAACTTTGAGTTGCAATATCACTACTTGGATCAATAATGTCACTAATATCATGATAATACCGTGACTTGGGGAGTAGTGGTATTGTTCAAACACAAAAAACCCTACTTAAACCATGACTGATAATGGTTTATCATTCAATACCATGATTACTATTAATAATGCCTCTATTTTGATACCTTTATTTGTAGATAAATACCATAACTTTGAGGAAAAATGGAAAAACTCAAAAATCCATGCTTGGTTTCTTTTTTAATTGGCCCTGCAATCATCCAAAATGCTTCCAGTGAGAGTGTTAGCCTAAATAAGGGAGGTTTTGTCCCATCTTGGTCACCAAAATGTGCACCAAATTTGGGATTCACACAAATTTTTATCAAAGAGATAATGGAAACCCAAAGATAATGACACCAATTGGAAGGGATAGAAAAGTCAAATCAGAATGTAAAGCTCATGCTTATCATCATTTTTACCTTCTCATAACTCTGATCCAAGATTTGTATGCTTGAAATTAATTGTTAGATTACTTGGAGCTGCTTGATAATGGATTGAATAGGCTTGAAAAATGGTTTTCTTTTGCTATTCATTCATGCATTAATTCACTCATTCATTTAAATGCCCATTAGCTTGAGAAAGGGAGGGTGTGTTGGTTTTATAGATTCATGGAGGGGAATCCTATGGTCCAAATTTGAACTTGGGACATCAAGATCTAGGGTAGAGGATTTGCCTTGTAATTTTTGATTCCATGGAATCCTCTATAATAGAGGATTCTAGAGGAAGAAGGTTAGAATAGAGATATTTCTATAACTCTCTCATTCTAGAATTCTCTTCATAGGGTTTTAGGTGCTTAGGAAAGGCTAGTGTAGGGTGGTGGGTGGGTAGTTGGGTTTTTTTCTAATTTTAAATTCTCAATTTGTATTAAGGTTAGGTTTAGTGGGTAATAAGCTGTATTTAGGGATTAAATATAGGATTAGGATTCCTAGGTATGTAGGAATACCTAGGGGATAGGTTTGTAGGTGGTTAGGTGGGTTATGGGAATTAAAAATTATCATATAATAGATTATTAAGATTGACTTAGGATTAATTAGTTGTGGGAATAAGACAAAGGTTAAATGGGATATGGGGATGATTATATAAATTAGGTAAAGGGTTGTTAAGTCTAGGACATAAGATAATTATCTCAAATTAGCAGGAATTGGATAATTAGTGGAATGAGAACATTTTAGTGCATATAGGTTCTATCAAGCTTATGATGGAAAATTAGTTAATTATACTCCATTTAACATAATGTTTGGTTTTTATAGATAGTATGATTATTAATATTCATCTTACTCATACCCAAGGCTTAAATAAGCAACATATTATGTAAAGTCTGAAATAAAGTAATGTCTTATGTTCTTTGTAAAATTCTAAATATCTTTGGGGTGGTTATTTTTTAGAGAAATAAGACATTTAAGTGAATGGATCTCTAACATGAGGTTATGGAGTGTAGGATAAATATTTTAGTTTCCTTAAATATTTTTATAATGAAATAAAAATTGTAAAACATGATTTATTTTATGCCTTTTTATGTCTCAGGGTGAGACACCTATTAGGTTTGGGTGAGTGTTAGCATGGGTAAGTGAGTTAGATTTAGTTATTTAATTGAATGTGTCATTATGTAAAATATCATGAATTAGTTTTTATGCCAATAAAATGTGTAAATAAAGGTTGAGGAGATCCCAAAAATCAAGGGAAAGGTAGAATGAGAAATGGAAAAAGTCTATAAAGCATTGTACGATGGAGAATAAGGCAAACCATTTGAATTAAAGAAAAATATTATTAGAGACTCATTTATTGTATCCATTATTATTTAATAATTATTTTATGTGTTTATTTTGTATTTCTATTTTATGTTTCCTAAATGTATATTATTTCCTTCTTTCCATTAGACTACAACTAACAAAGTTTCACAAATTGACACTATGTAAGGATCTAGACACTACCATTATTAGTAGAGTTCATCATTAATAGTGTCCAAAAGGATAAAAAATAGGTATATATATGAATTTGGTAGTGAATTATGTTTAGTATATAATATTTGGGTTATCATAATGATATAGATCATACTAAGAGATAAACATTTGGGCATAGTGAGATGATGAATGCAATCCTTTATGACATAGGGATGTATAAAAGTGAAGGGTCTATCCTTGAATTATATTTATTAAATGTACAAGATTGAAATTCTACAAATATTCAATTTTAGTATATACATCCCCCCCGAGTCTAGTAATGCATAAGGATGAAATTACTATGTTAAAGTAAGGAAATGTATTCTTAGGTTTGTATAGCACACCTTTTCTTTACTTGATCCCAACTTTAGTGCTTTGATAGTGTATGACCTATAACTAATATAATTTACAAATATATACATTAGTGCATCTTATATGAAATTTTAAATAATTGAAATGCTTGAAAATAAAGAGAGTAAGGAAAGAGTACACATACATGTCAATGAAGCCATGCTGTCTCTTGATGTTTTGACATGGTAAATATGATTCCTTATAAATAAATGGAGATATTAGAGGTTCAAACCCAAAAATTCTATATTTGATGAGGGATATTGGAAGGTATTATTTCCCAACTTGGTGTAAGGATGAGTTTTGACACACCCATTGAGATCATTATATCTCAATTGCACAACTCAAGTGTGAATGTATATAATATGGTGAGGATAAGTTATTTAAACAACTAATCCTATAAATTTATTGATATTAGATTATTAATTATTATAATATATAAATATAGTGACATTGAATTCCTTAATCACTTCAACCTATAACATAAATCAACTACTATAGTAGAAAAGGCTCGATAATAATAAATCTTAGTGTAATTGATGCATCTTGGTGAGTAGTATAATTGGTATGTTTTACAATTTTTGGTGTCACATCATGGAATATGCACCTATAAAATGTCTAATTTAGAGTATATTTTTCATAAATATGAAAAAAATTATTACAAATCTATACAAAATTGATGTAATGTATAAGATTCTAACCCAAGTATATATCTAAATCATGAAACTAAACTAGATTTTGTGAAAGTATTGAGGTCATATATTTATGACATGCCCCAAATTAAGTATATAGATATTAAGTAAGTTTATAAGTGTGGATTTCATGTCTTTATGACATACTCCCTCTAAAATTTAGAAATTATGAAAATGTGGAGATTCTATTTCTATGACATGCCCCATTGATATGCCCCCATTTTTAAGTGAGGGAGGTAGAATATGGAAGGTAACTTATCTCAAAAGGATAAGGTAGATTAATAGTATATGTATGAATCATTTATCATATAGGTATAACGTTTCAAAAAATATATATCAATTTAGGATCACATTATGTGATCACATCAAGTCATGAAGATGCATGATATAGATCATGGTAGTGTCTAAATATTAACAATACAATCTCAAAAAAAAAAAAAACACACATATAAGATAACTCAATTTAATGCAAAGGAATCAAATATTGAGACCTCATATAAGGGGCATGTTTAAATGATTCACAATTGAAAGGGATGGCATATTTAAATGTCCATTCAATATGGAATGACATATTCAAATGTACAAACATCATGCAATGGCACAAGGGCCAGTAATTAAGGAACATATTCAAATGTTATACAATAAAGATAATAATGAGTAATGTAATAAACTTAATGAAGTGATAATATGAATAAATAAGGTATTAAAAACTATCATAAACATATTATACTAATACATATATATATATGTGTTAGAAAAAATATTATTTAGTATAGCATATCAAGTAAACTATGAAAGATATGAAAATGGATATAGACATATGTAAGAGTTAGTATATGATCTCAAACATGAAAATGTAGAAGTGATCATAAAGGACATGTAACATGTATCACTTATGATAAAAGAAATCATATGTCCGCAACATCTGGAAGTACATAATCATGTGTCTAGGTATGCCTATATCAGACTCAAAGATGTGTGAAACATATGTGTATGTCAAAATGAAATGATATGTTATATACTTAACATTAGTAAAATAAAATAAATTCCAAGGGGATAATAAATATGGGAATGTTGAATATTTTTTTATTTTTTATTTTTAGAATACATTTTTTTTTGGAATATTTGAAAGGAAAAAAATATCATGTGATCCCATCCAAGGGATGTTCATAGGTACTTCCAACCTTATAATATGCTATATGAAACTAGTGGTAATACTAAGGATCATTCATAATTGTCATAGCTAGATCTATAGAATATATGGCATCATACATATATGTGATAGGAATCTATAGTCATGAAGAAAAATAGGAGTAGGGATTCATGTAACCAATATTTTAGTGATCCATGTTTTATTTATATTAGTTTAATTGAAACATGTTTAATTTCTCCAAGTAACTAATTATGTTATGTAGGATTAAATAAAGTTTCTATTAAATCCATTGTGTGTCTCTAGTGCAAAGGCTTGTCAAGTATGGGTTGCCTAGGAAAGGGTATTTATTATTACCATTTAGTAGAGGATTAACCTTATTAGGTTTGATGATTATCTATCTTGTAATAAATTTCTCTTGTTCATGTAGATGTTTATATGGAATTCTAGAAACTATGATAAAAGAACTCTCAACTAGAAGAACAATTACGTGGTAAAGTGTGCTAATAATCACATATAATGGGTTCCCATAATGTGATGGAGGAGGATGTGAATTATTTTCCATTTTCAATTATATATATATATATATATATATATATATATATATATATATAACTTATAATTATATTAATAATTATTTCTATATATTTTTTGATTTTGGTGCTCACCAAGTTGTGAACTTGAGTTCTTTGGAGGATCATCAAAGGTAATATTTTGTTCATCATTAAGATCTTGGACCTTATGCCTCAAGGTGTAACATTTATTCTTAGATTTCCTAAGGCATTGGTGATAGTCACAATATGTACTAGCATCTTATCATTTTGATAGAGGTTGAATCATATAAACCTCTGTAGGAAGAGGGAGAGATATGAGTAGACACCCTATAATATTATGAATTAAAGAGGCTAGAGAATCAAATAATAATTAAATTTTTTTCTTAGGTGGTTTATATAAGATGGGTTGATTAGGTTGTTGTCACATGGTATTAACCAATGTTTTGACTTCAATTTTAAACTTTACATCCATTTTTGAATGAAAAGATATGTGAATATATACTAAAAAGTAGTGCTCATTGGTATTTGGGTGTGGTAAATCCTTATTTTCAAGGGAGATATTATACTTGGTCCATTTTATAGAGTTTAAAATAGAGGCTTCATATGGTGTTGCTAAGATAATTGGTAAGATTGTCATATGTAATGTTCTTAGGAGAATACAACTACATTATGGTGACTTGTGTAACAAGTCAAAAAGTGAAATTTTATCAATAACATCATTAGATTGGTTTGTGATATTATATGTAATTGAGACATATTTCATGTAATTTATTTGGTTTCATTTATTCTAAATATTAACTTGTATCAATGAAGACAAGTCTTGATTAATAATATTCTTTGATGGAAAATCTTTACAATTAAAATAATTAAGATTGGCATTAAGGAATAGATCTCGCATAATATCTATAAAAGAAGCTAAATTTATGTCTAGGTTTTACATAATGCTTCATAGAATATATCTTCAAAATAAATGATTATTTCATAAGGTTCAAAATTTAGATTTTGGTATCAGTGTATTTCTTGATTGCTCACAAGATCATATTCCTTACATTTGGTTACCAATTTGGGTACAAGAGGAACTTGTTACATAGGTTCCATATCATTACAAGAATAATTGTAAAAAAAGGATTTATGTTTTCCCATTATGTTATTCCTCTTTATATTTTTGATTGGTTTATCAATGTATGGGAAATAACAAATAAGTATTATTATCAGATATTGTGCCATGAAATAAATAGTACATTCATCCATCTTAAATATGATTTAAGTAAAGGAAAATTCTAGTTTTTTAAATTTTTTAGTCTTGTGAAATTTGAAATTAAAATTTAGGAAAAGAATAAATTAAGAAACCCTAGGTTAATCAAGGGTTTTGATACCAAAGGCTAGGTTAACCAAATTTTTAACCCCAAATTTGACATCGTGTGGTGGATATAGGGCTAAGAATATATAATTAGTTCAATTACATAGGTGATAAACTAATATATAATAGGTGAATTAATAGAAAACTTAGATAAATAATATTATGAATTTATAAAATTAAGATTGTTAAAAATAGTGAAGTATAATTATCGAAAGATATTACAATAATAAGAAATAATGGTACTTAGATGGTCTACTTTGCACAAGCATATATAGACTAGGAACATGTGTAAAATATGAAAGATCAAGAGTTTGGATAATTGTTAGATTCTATAAATTTTAGCTTTTTAGCCATGAACACTACCATTAGATATATACATTGATATTCATACTGTTGTTTGTATGTGATGCAAATGCCTAGTATAGAATAATGACTATATTTAGATGTGAATAACTTTATTGTTATGGGTTTTCTTTCACCTTTTTATTGGTATATTCATATATGTGATCTAGTTTATCACTCTTTGTTGATTGATCAAACCTTATCTCTTCACCCTTCTTCACCCTTGGAATGAGTTTGATGAAAATGGGTCAGTGATCTTATGGTGTTGAGCTTCCTTAGAGACTCCTCTATCAATGGGAACTACCTACATATCTAATACTCTAATGGGGGCTTCAAAATTATGTATTTATCCCTTATGTGTGTGAAATTTTATACAAAAGGGTGAAATATACTATATGAATATGCATGTAGTGATCTATCCTATAATTTGATAAATATTACTCATGGGTTGATATTTGAATTATTCAAACCTATAATATGACTACTCTTATGCTTGATATGAAAATAGGGATGAATAGGGTAGAATAGGTTTTTTGTGAATTTTATTGATTTATCTTTATTAGGTACTTGTTTGGAATTTTCTAGATGAGGAATGAGAAGGCTTATACTTGTATTTATACCACACCTTTTGAAAATACCTCATGGTAGAGTTCAATAAGTCAAATAGGCCAACCCATAAGTTTTGAATCATTTTAAATTTGGATGAATTTTTTCAACTATAAAATAAATAAAGATATAGACACTACCATTAATGATAGTGTCCCTTTATGTCTATTAGTTTCCAAAAGGATAGAAAATAGGTATGGTTATGAGATTGACAGTGAATGATGTTTATCATGTTTTAAGCTTTATGTGTAGTAAAAAAAATGTGCTTCATCAAAATGATATGGATTAGACAAAGAAACAAGAATTTAGGCATAGTGAGATGGTGAATGTGAACCTTTTGGCTAAAAGGAGGTCTAGAATTGAAGGCTAGATCTTTGATTAATATTTATCAAATTCATAATACTACAATCCTACAAATATTAATTTTTGGTATCTTTTATGACCTAACATAGAACCCATTTTAAAAATTAAAAATAGGTGCCCATTTTTGAAAATATTTATTTGGACCCCTTTGAAACCTAGGTATACATGATAACGAATTATTCATTCAAGAATCCAAGGTTACCTTAGAAGTCTAAAGTTAAAAAAATTTAAAAATTAAAAATCAAATCTACAACAATCATCTTGATTTATCCTAAACCTTAAGTTTACATAGTTCTCATGGTTTATAAAGACTAACAAGATTGTTTTATTTGTCCTAGTGTTTCTATAATTTTTTATGTCCACAAAATCTTTGACAAGGACTCATTACTTATTCACAGTCACACCTCATTTTATTATGTACAAGACTGGGATGGTGGCATCACTGTACTATCTAAAACCCATAGAAATTTTCAATAGTTTTTGTCTTTTAAAAAATATATCATGTGATCTAATGGTCAAATAGGTGGCATCCATACAAAACTCATCACCTTAAGCTTTCACAACAAAATTAATTAATTAAAGTTTTTAAACTCTGAGAAGAGGTCACATGGCATTGTTTCATTACAAGGAACCCAATAGGCTTTGGAAGTAAATTTCCCATAGTCTAATGATTTATAGCTCCCACATTCTAATGGTCTTAATATTTTGAATTTTTAGTGTTTTAAAAATGGCACTTTTTCTTCAATCCACAACCATGAAAGGATTAGCATGGTCTAATGGTTCTGAGTTCCTTTAGTATAAAGGTTTCAAGATTTCAATCTCCCAACGTTAAACACTTGGCACATTTTTATTTACTTAATAAAATGAAAACATTTCATGGTTCTAACATACCTACAACCTTGTACATTAATTCCTTCAAACTATTGAGATTTGATAAAATGACAAGTGTCATAGTCCTATTGGCTCAAACTTTAACATGGAGATATACTCAATCAATTGATTAGTGGCCCCATGGATCTAAGTCTTTATTCTCCCAAGGTCCCAAGATCATACCACATGTTAATATTTAATTACATGAAAACTATAAACAAGAATACATATATGAAAATTCATGTTCTCCCATGTTCATGAATCCCCATGGACCTGAGGATGTTCCATGTGGCACAATTACATTAACTCACAACCCTAGAGTATATATGGATTATATGGATATCTAAAGCCCTAAATGAATGATAACTAGATAAGTGTCACAATATAGAATGTATGGGTTTAAAATATACAGAAATTAGTTCCAAAACAAAGAAAATAGGTGAATAAACAAGGATTTGATAGTTGTCTAGAATGTGATGACTAGACGCATAAAGCTACTAAATAGTTTCCATTGACAAAAAATTAAACCCACCAAAGATTAATAATGGGTTAAAATTGAAATGGGAATGAAATAAAAAGGTTTTTATTTTTAGTGATGACACACAAATTTATTCAACACTCAAATTTTTGGTCATATATGAAAAATCTAGTTGAAATTGGGTCACTTCATAATCAAGCTATCAATCATATTTTACAATTTTGATCCCTAAATAATTCAAAGATCCTAATTTTTTATAGATAAATTGCATATAAAAACCATCTAATTTAAAATAATACATTTCATTGATCAAAATGACAAAAAATGGCCTCATCTTCAATACAAGCATGTGCTCAAGCCCCCTCAATTTATTCTTGTACTAGAGGTGAGGAATTTCTAGATACAATGTTTGATAAAGATAATTTATAATTAAAATAAATTTATTATTAATCCCTATATAATTCCATAGAGACTACAGTACCATACTCTGTGCATGACTAACACAAGAAGTAATATATTGATGACTAGTTACCTATTAAAACATAAGGCCTTCATATAGAGACAACAAAACTAGGGGTATTGCCTTGCATAAACATACTTAGAGTTTTATTTTTAAATGTAACATTTAATGGATATTTTTTTCAAATTATAAAATAATAAAAAGATAGCCAAAATTATTAATGTTATTTATATTAAAAGGTATCTTAGGCTTCCATGGCTTAAAAGCACCAATAACCAAGTCTCAAACAATGTTTGGTTTGAGCATAACACAGTTGATGGGAAATTGAAATAATAATCTTTCAAGAGCTAGAGGATGAATCTTAAAGGAGGAATTTACTCTAATATAATTATTAAATTAAGAAATAAAATTAAGATAACTATGCCTCTCCTCAACATGTTATCTGGTTTTGAGAGAATAACTTATGTTCAAGTAGAATGGGTCCCTCTACTAGACATTATTATAACTTATTAGAAGTTGGTTTCCCTCAAGGAAGTCATAAGTGTAAGTTGGAAAAAAAAAATTATCCTAATCAAATGGTGACTGATGGTAATTTATACATGATGTCCTACCTAATCAATGTCATCCTAGGTACCATCCATAAGACACATGGGTAGGTATGATATCCATCGACATAGTATCTAGGTAAACAAAGCTATGAAGATTGTTCTTTCATGTTTATTTATAAATTTAATATTAAAACTAAAAATATATGTGAGGAAATCTACCCTAAAATATATCAAGAAATCTATGGCACCTAGATGCCTAGACTATTTGAAAACATGATAAAAAGTATTAGTAAAATGGGGGATTATTAGTATTACCCTAATTTTATATTCATTAGATTTTAGGGCATTATAGAAACTCATTTATTCCTACCACACCACATGTTAGACAAAATTGTAAAATAAGATGTGTATTTTCAACTATACAATAGTTTTCATGAGTTTTTAGGTAAAAAACATTAGGCCTACTATTATAAAATGTCCTTGAGTATTCACCAACTTTAATTTGTGATTATGCCACATTTTATCCAAGTTGAAAAGGCAAGGATATATTATAATTTTAAGGTGGACCAATTTATGGAATGGGACTCTAGGAAGAGAATTAAAACACACCTCAGAGAGCTCAAAGAAAAGAAAAAGGTGAAAATTTCATATGGACACAAAAAGTATGATCATGATGTTGTTTTTATTAATGCATCAGATGATACTAAGGTATGGAAAATAATGAAGGATAAACAAATGTAAAAGATTTATGTATAGGATATTTAGTGTGATCTTGATATTATTAAAGATCAAGCCAAAGATATGGAAGAACAAGAACAAAGAGCATGGAGTCATTGATTTCCTCCCACTCAGCCATATAATCTAGATGGGTAAGACCAACCACCCTCTCCTATAGGAGTATAATTAGGTCACATAGAGGGAGAGTCTTGTAAACTGATGGAGTCAAATCCTTAGATAAGAAGAGAAATTTTAAGAGGCCTCCCCTATCCTCATATACCCTCTTCATATTTAGACATTTCTTCTATAATTATGGGAATAGCTACTACTAAGGAGAAAATAAGTCTTCATGACTTACATAACAGCATATTATTAGTTACACATCTACCACCATTTACTATATTATTTCATATCAATTTTATCTACCTATTATTCTCATTAGGAAACTATTGTAAGTGCACTTCCATCCACTATCATTAGTGAGGAGGAATCCTCTCAAGCACTCCCTACCATGCAAACCCCTACTCCATTCACCCCTCCTCTAACTACTATTATCCCTCCACTCATCTTTCCTTCACCACCACCTATAGTGATACCTTCCACCACTTTATCTCCTCTATTTGTTTCAATATATCCTTCCCCTTCCACTTCCCATTTGCTAACCTATGAGAGGAAAACTTAGGTTCCTTACACTTCCTCTAATATCAAATAAATATAATAAAGGCCATATTATTGGTGACACCTCTGCCACCATTAAAAAGAATGGCCATCTAGATAAGTGTCCTTAAGTTTCTATTATATTCTTTCATGTCAATTTTATCTACCTATTCTTCTCATTAGGAAACTATTTTAAGTGCACTTTCATCCACTATAATTAGTGAGGAGGCATCCTCTCAAGCACTCCCTACCATGCAAACCCCCAATCCATTCACCCCTCCTCTATCTACTATTATCCCTCCACTCATCATTCCTTCACCACCACCTATATTGATACCTTCCACCACTTTATCTCCTCTATTTGTTTCACTATATCCTTCCCCTTCCAATTCCCCTTTGGGCACCTATTAGAAGAAAACTAAGGGTCCTTACACTTCCTCTAAGGTCAAATAAATATAATAAAGGACATATTTTGGTCTCCTAACTATAGAGTAATCCATTAATGAATAAGAAGAAGAGGAACCTACATCATTGATATATTTAGTTGAATATTCAATTGATGAGGATAAATAAGATGTGGAAACTATATACACATAATATTTTCAAAATTTATTATTCATCGATGCTTTATCTCTTGTAGGAACTCATTGAGTCTCAATCTCTCTAAGTGCATGCCTTAAAGGGTACATCAAGAAAGGGATGGGTAGACCATTGGTGTTTCATAATATTTTTATACCCTATATTAACACTTTACATCTACACAACCATCTCCTAGACACTTTCCTAAGCCTTATATCCTCTCTTGAACCCTCTTCTAAGCTTTTATATCATTCATTATCCCTTATATAAAACTAAATCCCTTTTTGGTAGTTTATGTTACACTGTTAGCCCCATTTACCATATAATCTAATTGATAAAACATATTTAGGGTCTATGTCTACCCCATGCCTACCTAGACCAACACCTAATTTATTTTTATCAATAAAAATACAGAGTCGATTGGGTCAACCCTGTTAGATAAAATTTTAGAATAGTTTAGGGTTAGATCCAACTATATGTACACATTAATTTTATCATTTTCATAGGAAAATAATAATAATAATAATAATAATAATAATAATAATAATAATAATAATAATATATTTCACATAAGCTTATCCACCATTCTACTTGAGGATCATAGTTTAGGGTTTTAATACTTTTTTTGGAGATATGGATCTTGTCTTGTGGAGAAGTCTTTTAGATGAAAATATAAGTTGTGTATCCTAGAGATGACTTATCCTTTTTATACTTTCATACCACAAAAACCTATTTCTAATCATCTTGGCCAAGGGAGATATTGAGGCTTGATTAGTTCATCATCAAATGTAAGTATTCCTAACTTTTTTGAACTAGTCGACTCAATCAACATAATTTTAAATCAACATTTGAACATCAAATCATAGAAATTTGCAATATAAACATCTTTAAGCCCACTAAGGTTAATTATTTATATATTTCATTTCAATTCTTCCATTTTTAGTACCATTTTTCATAAGTCTACAGTCTGTAAAACTACAACCCTATAGCAAACTAGGTTGACCTATTCGACATAGTTTTGTAGTTTGTATTCCATCTAGAAGACATAGTCAACCTATTCGATTGTTTTATTATAGATCTTGATTATGAATAATTGTATCAACCTAGTTGACTCTATTCTACACTATTTACATACAATTTCACTTGAACTAACTCTACACTCATCTCAATCAAGGAATTAACCTTTATTTGCTAGTAATTAATTCATAATTTTTTTAGTTTCTTACATGTTTAGAGTTAGAAACATACATTAAATAGTTTATTTTCAAATTAATACATTATTCACACTATTTTTATCTTTTTCACACACTACCAAATCACTTTACATTTAAAAAGAAGTAAAATTTTGTCTTTCCAAGGTCTACCTACTTCTTTTTCATCACCAAGTGAAACACTAACTTAGTTTTATGGCCATGTATAAACATGTGGTTGATGGTATACATTGGCAAATCATGTGACACCCTTATCATGAAAATATTATGAATTGAGGGGGTAGGACCTAATACCATGCCATTATCATCACCAATATAGATCCTTATAGCCTAAACATCCTAAAACTAGCCTTATATTTCTTTCTTACAACCAACTTCCCTATCCACTAATATCCCCCTTGATATAGCTATTAAGGTCATTCATGGTATCACCGATTCAAAAATTACCAAGCTTGTATAATTAATTTTAGGCCCTACATTATTTAATTTTAAGGGTGATATCCATGAGCAAATGAATGGAGTAGCCATGGGATCATCTTTATCACCTATTATGGCTAATTTGTTTATGAAACACTTTTAAAAAGATTCCTTAGAGTCTTATCTATTACAAACTAGGTGGTGGGACAGATTTGTACATGATACTAACACAAATGGTTTAATGGTGAATAAGATCTTAATAAGTTTCTAAAACATTTAAATAACAAGAATGTTGATATCCAATTCATCATTGATAAAGAAATGAATAATAGGCTCCCTTTCCTAGATGTCATGATTGCCAAGAAATAAGATGTTTCCCTTTCCCATGAGGTGTATAAAAATTTAAACCACATGGTTTATATCTTAAAGCTAATTCTCATAATCACCCTCACCAAAAGGCTCTGGTTTTGGACTCATTAACTACTATCGCTATTTTTTTTAATTCTAAACACCTTAAGCATGAAAAAGAATATCTCACTAGTGTTCTTAATTCCAATGCCTACTATAAATATAAAATTGATAAATATTTTTATAGGGTTGAAAATATAAAAACAAAATGCATGAATGATAATAAAAATATTCATATAATTAACATTCCCTTTGTTAAATGGTTTTCTTAAAAAATTGCTAGAATTGTTAAGAAGGTTGGAATTCAAACTACTTTTAAACCATTTATCACTCTTTGTACATACCTCAATCATGATAAAGATATGATTAACTCAAAATATAAAAATGTTGTTTATGTGGTTCCTTTTTCTTGTGGTAAACCATATATTGGAGAAACTAGTCAATCCCTATATATGAGATTAAAATAACATACAAATGACATTAACAAATCACATATTGATTCCTCTACCTTGGCTAAACATTCCCTAAATACTAAACACCAAATCAACATTAATGAAGCTAATTTGATTATTAATGAAGATAATTATTTGAAATGGAAAATTAGAGAAAGTATTAATATTGAAAAAAGAATAGATAACCTCAATAGAGATAACAACATTAGCATTGGTAGCTCATGGAAACTTATTTTAAATCATATTAAAGATAGGTGAAAAAAAAGATTTGTCTTTATTCCATTTATTTTTTTGGGGTGGCCAACCTTCTCCATGTTTTTTTGTTTTTTTACATTATTTATGTTGGGTTGGTTTGGGCTATTTAATCCATATAAAATAATTTTATTTTTTACTTTCTTTCCTTAAGGATGAGTACACATTTGGTACTCGAAACATTGGATAAAAATTACACTCACATGATGAATCCCAAAATACTTTTCTCAAACTTCCTTATAACATTAATATTAAAATTCATTATAACTTAATAACACTTAGGATGAAAATTAGTTATCATTTACTTTCCAATTGTTACTTTCTCTTTGATCATTGTATTATGTATTTAAAAACTTTCATTAGCGAATGTTGGTGCAAGGTTTGTCTTGTGGGTTCCAATTGGATAAAGTCACATTGATCTAATTTCTTGTATGATTAATTTCATTTAACTAAATTCTATCTTTCAAAAACATTTATCTATTTTATAACACTGTTATATTGGTCGACACAATTTTTTACAAACTATTTTGCCTTTCTACCTATAATACATAGTTGACCTATATGACTATGTAGCCTTATCTCCTTATTCATCCCCTTGTCTAATTAGTACATAGTTGACTTATCAAACTTTATCTCTTTATTTTATTTGAATTTTACTTGTTTATTATTACATATTTGACCTGTATGACTTTGTTTTCTATTTCTCTATTTTGTTCCTTGGTTTATATAACATAGTCTCCCAATTTGATTTTGTATCCTATTTTTTGAGTTTGTCTTTGAATCACCAATTTATCCTCATTTTCTCATAATGAACTTATTTTTTGAGAATAAAACATATTTAAATTAAAAACATGATGAACTTTACCAATCCCAATACGTTTATCTGAAAAAAACTTGTCTTCCACTGTATATGAAAGCAATGTGTATGTTATCACTCACACTACCAATTATAAGACTTCTTATTCATCATTAGTTCTTAATCCTATTTTATCCTTATAAAATGAGCCTAAATTAGAGTACACACCTGGAATTATATTTTTCATTAATGAATTTCCTTAACATATAATAAAAGACCCTTCAAATATTTATAATATAGTAATAAGTGGTCAAGTAAATGAACATATTTGACCCTCCCCTACATTATCTCATAGATTTGGGGGTGACACATTATTTTATTTTGAACCTATCCCTTATATATTGAATATTTCACACACTATGACCTCTTATTCTATGATATCTTCAACCTCCATGTAAATTATCTCACTAACATGGTAGGTTTAACATCTAGTGGGTCTTTTCCAAGGCCCCTAGCCACTAGTGCATCATTTTATACCAATGCCAATCATGATACTAGTGATTATTTTTATTCTAATGATAATCATTCTATTAGTGAATATTTTTATATTCATTCTAGTAATGCTACTAGTGCTTATTTTTATACCAATGCTTCTCACACCACTAGTGTCATGCATGACACTACTCATTATGCAACCCAAGATACTAATAACAATACTAATGATTTACGTTCTATGAAAACTAGTAAAAATATTACTCAAACCCATCAAATATTATTATAAAATCTCAATCAAATTAATGATTTTAAAACTACTAATGCCAATCAAATAATTCAAATGCAAAATCATCTAATTCACCTTCAAAATCAACCCCAATAGGTTCCATGGGGAACATAGAATCAAAATGGCCCCTATCCTCCCATTAGGGATTCCCATGGTAACCTCATTTATCAACCACCCCTCATAAATAAAATGATAAAACCACTCCAAAATTAACCTCTTATACCTCAAATCATGAATATAGACATAGGAGGTATCACACCTATAATCAGTTATAATCAACTAATCCTAAATTACATTTAAAAACATTTGGTGATATCTATAAAGATCAAGTCAAACTTAACACTTTTTATAATACCAAAATTTTAGTGAAAACACTCTTAGAAGATGATTTATATTGGTATAATCAACTCAAACCCCATTCTATCACTAGCTTTAAAGATTTAGTTAAGTCCCTAGCCCAAGAGTTTCAAACTAGTGATCTCCCTGAGAATACCTTGGCTCACTTTATCAATTATAAGACATTTGAAACCAAAAAAACACAGAATTTCATCAAAAAATATAATAAATTATCTAATAAGTGTGATCATAACATGGTATATGATAACCTCTTTCATTTATTCACTAATTCTCTCTACCCCAAGTTACAATATTGTGTAAGGACTCTCTCTCTCTCCAAGAAATTTAAAAGACACTCTTGACCAAGTTAAATGCCAAGATTTTCTCATGAACGAAATTTAACCTCATAACATCATATGGGCACTCACATACTCATTAAAAATAAAAATCATCATGCTAACAATGATGTTACCACTGATTCCAATGACACCATTCACAATATTCAAGCCATCACTTCCAACAACATTGTCAAGCATGCTCCTCCTCCAAACAATACCCCCAATCTAACATTGTCCCAAATAAACAGCATTAATGTTAACAAATCATTATCCTTATCCAAGCATCAAAAGAGTCTACCAAGGCCTCTACCATGAGAACTTGACCCCAGTCATCTTATGAAATCCCAGTATGATCCAAAAAAAATTTGTTGGTTTCATGCAAGTTGGGGCCACTCTCATGAGACTTATAGATAATAATGTAATTTATCTATTGATTTTATTCTTGGCTTGAAATTTGACCATGATTCACTCATTCATAAATGCCAACAAGCATATGACATAGCCTTTAAAGTGCATGAAACACAAAATAAAAATCAAGATTTTAACTAGGCTAATGTTCATATTTCCATATAGAAAGACCCTCTTTCTAATCATCAAGATATAAATGAGAAGACTAATCATTTAAATAATAAAATTGAAACTATGATTGACCAAACTACTAAATAAAATGGTGTAAATATGATGAATATGTGAAGAGTAGTTATTTTCATTGATTCTAATCCCCCACAGATGAACCAAACCTCCTAAACATTCTATGTTATCCAGGATTATTCCCCATCTCATCTAATATATTTTGGGAAATAAGACCTTATTTATTTCCAATAACCACTTCCAACATCTCAATTGGATAATAAATCTCATACTATTTATACAACTCCCATAACATCTACACCTATCAACAACATTTGTCAACCTTCCAATAGTATTTCTTCAATTCAATCATAAGAAATACCTAAATAAACTATCACATCATATAAATATAATCAACCTATTTTTCCTCACACTAAATCAACCACATCCTATCAACACAAGTTTGAATATACTTCCAATCCTCCTTCCTAATATCTCATATAACATTATGTGCCTCTATCTAGCAGTCCCCCCATGAGGTTATGAATAATGGGACCCAACTGTATAACTTAATAATCTCCCATATCCAATACCATTTATTAAACTTATAAAAAATTCTCCTTAGAATCACAATCACCTAATTTAATTACTATTTGAAGTGACCATCTTGCATCCTCCCCTAATAAGACATGAAGTTACCTTATTTGGGTCTAAGGATAGTATTCTATAATAATGTGAAGATATGCCAATAAATGTTGATGAAAAAATGGACACTTATTTTTCCCTTAAATTTATTATTTCCTCCATGATCCCAAATTATATTATACTTCATGTGGATGATCCTCTACTATTTATTATATTTTAAATCAATGATATCCAAGTAAAGTGTGCTTTGATTGATGAAGATTCATGCACTTGTGCCACCTCTCTTAATTTCATTAAAAATGTTGGATATTTTGAGTGTAATCTTAAATCCACACATAGTACATGTCAAGGTTACAATTAAAGTTAAATGGCTCTTTTAGGTTGTGTGTGTATTCCTATTATTATCCCTCTTGTCACCGTTCAAATGAAAGTTATGATATTTAACTTTCCCCTTTCCTATAACATCTTGCTT
Source organism: Torreya grandis (assembly GCA_037957365.1). NCBI lineage: Eukaryota > Viridiplantae > Streptophyta > Pinopsida > Cupressales > Taxaceae > Torreya > Torreya grandis. The sequence goes on along the minus strand of JARHVA010004894.1, from coordinate 779,266 downwards.
GGAAAACCTTGGACTCATTGCATGAGAGATATCACCTCATATACCTAAAAATGCATAAAATTTACCTATAATGGTGATATATACATGATTTAAGGAGATAAAAACCCTTAGAATTTTAAACAATTTTAAGAATATGCTATCTTTAAAATTTCAACCCTTGAACCCTTACCTAGTATCCCATTTTAGGAATCCCATCATTTTAATTATCCTTTCAACCCTACCTAAGGTTATAATGGTCACCCCAAACTCATAAATAATATACCACCTAACCTCTTATATTTATATGATGATGAGATAGAAGAAATCAACCTCAATATCAAAATTTCAAATCTCTCCCCTCATCTCATCACCGAACTTATACCTTCCTTAAATCCATGTTATTTTCATCCCCTTATTGATGATATATCTATGGTCTTAACCAAGATATAACATTCTATTCATCACATAAATTTTGATGAAAATATCATACCTACATATACTATTGACCTTCATACAACTAATTATGATGATAGTTATACTTTTGATGATCCATTTCTAGGAGAAGTTGTCCAGGCTAGAGATATCAAGATTATTGGATATCATACTTATTTATTTTAGTCTTTCCATTCATATTATTGTGTTTTGTCTTTCATAGTGCCTAATTCTAGTATTATTCCTATTTTTTGTAGGGTAGAGATGGATCGATCTCATGCTAGACCTCCAATTTCAGTAGATCCTTTAAGGATCATGCTATGATCGATCCTTATTATTTTTTTAGATACTAGGATCCCTCTAGTTTGCTTCACCTAGAGATGCTATCCAATATTCTTAATCCCTATGTGCATCCTACTTCTCCCTCAACTAAGATTATTTTGGTTCCTACTCCCACTCTATCTTCAGTTGAGCCTCATCTTATATCTATTTCTACTTCTCCTTCAATCAATCCCAAGTTAGTCTCTCCACCATCCCTACCTCCCATTGGAGATGGACTTATTCCTTTATCATAGTTTGATCCCATGCCCACTCAATGGGCTGATCAACATTATTATGAAATTCACAAAGTTTCCAATCATTGGACTAGAGATTATTGGTTATAATAGGATTCCCTAGCTTTCACTTCTACCTCTTCTATTAGTAGACCCCTAAAGTCTAATAAAAAGTGTATTGTTTATTCCATAGCATAGATAATCATTCTTCTACCCATTTTTAAAATATTTGGTAATATATTGATACATTAAATCTTATCCTTCCCCAATTCAAAGATAATGTTATTCCTCCTCCCAAGTTATTACTTAAGAATATTCTAAAATATGGGGAGGTATATTTTCTTTGGTGCTAGTGCAGTACTCATTGTATTGGTCATTATTGTATTCTCTAATAATAGATTTATGTTCACCTTATGACTATTCTTATGACTATCATTCCTCCTTCCATAGGTATCTTAAGTAAGAAGTCTCCTCCTTCTTCACACGTGGTTTCTTTTCCACCTGTGTCTTCTTTATCACCTAAGTTTTCTTCCCCACATGAGTCTTCTTCTCCATCTAAGTCATCTTCCCCACCTATGTCTTCTTCCCTAATTATTCATTCTTCCCCACCCATGGTCCCTTCTCCATGAGTTATGATACCTTTATGTCATAAAAATGCCATTCCTATTCGAACATCTATTCCCCTCCTTGGGTATTCTACACAGAAGATCCTTCATGAGCATGATCTTGCAATTATGTCTACGTTTTCTATTGAGGAGATTTGATAAGAGGTATTTTAATATCTTTCCATGAGGATATATTAGACTCTTGAATGTAGGTAGTGTCTATCTTCATAGAGATATATCAGATGTTATGGATAATATTTTTGGGTATATTTATCAGTACTTGTGAACACAACATGGTATTTTTTCAATTTTTTCAATTTATTCTTCATTATGATTTTGGATTAGACTTGTGATCCAATTTTATATCTATATTATATCATTTGACTATGTCAAATTTTTATTCACTTATTTATTTCACATGGATATTTATATTATGCATTAGGTGTTGTACATTATTTCTTTTTATTTCATCTTTTCTTTTGGATTTTTTTGTGCTTTCCATGATGTCTCACTTATATGTATGAGCTCATTTGTTTTCATGGATGTCTTTATCTTTCCTCATTTTTTTGATAACTTATCTCAAAAAAATGGATAATTATTACTGTGACTTGGTTATACAAACCATGATCCCATTATTAATCATTCTTTACCATGTGTTGAGTTAGAAAACAAGTTGTAAACACCCAATTTTGGTAATAATTAGCTTTCGACTAGACTTCCAAATGGTTCCTACCAAACATTATAAATTAACCATGGGAATCATTAAACATTCCAATTTTATTCATGCATCATTCATCAACACTGAGAATCATGTTGAGGAATACCTATTTGGGATACTATCCCATACGCAACAATAACCTCTCATAGATTCATCCCTAATCACCTTGCGACATTAAAACTACTAGTTTGGACTATGGACCCATTAAATGAGGCACTTTATAAAATCTTAAAAGAGATAAAATGCTAGTAAAATTTAATTAACAAATTAAAAAATATTAAATGTTTGGTTGACTTATCCATTTATAATAAATGAATATCTAAAAATGGAAATTTTGAAAATCAAAATATCAAGTCTTTTTATCATTGCCTTTATGAGTTTTCTATCTCTTCTAAAATATCCCAACATATCTAATATAAGAGCCATGCTTAGTAATTAAAAATCATAATTACATGACAAATTTGAACTCAATTGGAGTTAGCCTCAACTAACTTAGGGATATTTTGAACCCATTACATATTTAATCTTAACCTTAACTCACCTTATGGAGAATTAAGTTTTGAGGCTATAAATACAAGGCCATATCTATTGATGTTTAAGCTCTTTTGGTGTAAATTTATTATGCCTAAATGTCTTCAAAGTTCTCATATGTGAAAGTTACAATAATAATTTGAAGACAGACAAGATTTTTTAGTAATGTTACCATGCCAAATTCAAAATACAAGTGAATAAGCCAAGGTGCCAAGGAGAGAAGAATCAAAGAAAGCTTCATTGTCAAATACTTATTGATGTAAAAACCAAGCAAGCCACTTCAATAAGCCATTTTTAGCTCCAAAGAAGGTTACAACGATTGATACCAATTTTTTAGATTGATGTCAATTATGAGAATTGACCATTATCCTTACATAAAAATAAAATAAGGAAACATCGATGATATACCTTAATCAATGTTGATTTATGTAATCAACATCAATCTTTATGGGATTGGTCTCAGAGATAAGAAATTAAAAAACTTGAGAGATAAATTTAAAATGTTGTTTTCTCACTTGATATTTTAAGTAGGCAAACCCTATAATAATTTGAAGGTCCTGAGGTAGAAAGATAAAAGTTTAAGCATGGTTAAATATTACACACATTGTATTTTGTGCTTGAAATGTACTTAGTTTTTTTCATCTCTTAGTTGTTTTTTAAGTTTTTGAAATTATCAACAATAAATCCAAGGAGCTCAAACTTCATTACATACTTTTTTTTGGTGTTATAAAAATGAAATCTCACATTAGTTAAATACTCATAATAGTTTTCATTTTCACATTTATTTATTGAAGTGTTTTTTAGAAAAATGGGTGTCGCATGTATGCTCTCCCCCCATCTCCTTTAGGTAACTTGGGTGATAAAAAAAGCTCATTCCTTGAATTTGTCACTTTAGTCCAAAAGTGTGTAAATAAATTTGCTAAGGCCCTCACCAAAATCCATATGATTTGGGTGACCCCAACATGACCCCACTTGTCTTTATTTTATGTATTTTAGCTTATGGGTAGGAGTTCATCAACTCCTCACAAGTTCTCTAAGGAAGCATTAACCTAAGAATTCATCTCCCAACATTATTTCAATCCTAATCCATGGTGGGGAATATAAATTTAGGGTGATTCACTAGGATGCTTGTTTTGATTAGTTAATAAAATCCCCATTAATGGTACTCAACCTTAGAATGTAGGAGAAACATGGACATTGCACTATACTAATTAACTGATAGATGTAGTGGTTATGAAAAGTACTATACCTATTCAAAATAAGTTAGTTGATGTGCATCCAAATGATGTGATTGTACCCTAGTGTTTTCCACACATATGGGACCATCTATAAATGAACAAAAATTGATAAGGTTAGACAAACCCATTTATCATAGATATATTGTTGATGCAGGGCATGTAACCCAAAGTTTCATGTCATCATGCAAACTCTTGAGAGAAAAGGGGGCCTAAAAACCCTACATTTCATGCACTTTTATTTTTGGATTGACTTAAAATATTCTCAAGATCAAGTATATAGATACAATTTGATAATAAGATGTAACCTTGTCAATTTTAGGCTTTAGGATGTTACACTTAGGTGTTTTTGTCATTTTGTCCTTTATACTTACATGGTCTTGAGTCAAAACTATTTTTTTATCATACCACATCCAAAAAAAGTATTTTTTACAAATCATTCCTATGTTTGAAGAGGCATTATGTCATCCATTTGACACCACATTTATCTTAGTCATTTATCAAACCTTTGTGTGTGTAGGTTACTTAATTGAAAGGGATGTTGTTATGTTGCCCAATTCATTCCAAATATTTATGCTTTAGATTCTTGAAACAAAACATTTTTCATACTTTTATAGAAAGATAGAATCATTACACTAGTAAAATTGTTTCAAATACTTGTTACCTTATGTCTAAATTACAATTTAGAAAACCACATGTGACTTTTGGATCTATGCCTAATACCATCATTATGATATTTATTGACTAGTTTGCTGTATATTTAAAGAAGTCTAGTCTTCTAAATTAATTTATAAGTTAGCCTTAACAAGTTCAAATCCAAACATTGATTGGTTTTTGCCTATGCCTCACATAATTTTAGCCTAGACATTTACCTTTCACTTTTTGGTCTTATAACTTAGACTAGCTCCTTGCTCAATTTAAAGACTATTTTTGTGTCTAAAATTGGGGAAGTGGTATATCTTCCATGTGCCTAATGTTCCATGTCTTTTTCCAACTGATCAAGTGTGTGATTAAAAATGAATTCCTAGTTTTTATCAATGTTTTTCAAAACAATTATATTAAATCTCTTGCCTTTTAGACCTCATTTTGTTTAAATTCTAGATTTAATGCCTTGTTTCTAAAAAAACTTAGCAATTCCTCTTTTGGGACTAGATTTTGTGCCTTATTTTCCAAAAGACATAACAACCTTTATTTCTTTAGACCTAATTTAGACTTGTTGGAAACACTTTCTACCTAAGTTTGGCATTCTAATTTTTATTCATCCACTTGACCCTTTTGTGTAAGACATTTGACATTAGATTGTTTTGGCCCAAGTTTTAAGCATTGACCATTTTAGAGATATAACTCCATACTGAGACCAAGCTCGACCAAGTTTTGACCATTCATCCTTTAGACCTTATTTTAAAGATTTTGTAGAAATCTAGGCCTTCCTCTCAGAATGTTTTTATTGATTTGGATATATCTCATTATGCTTATAATGGAGTCATGTACAATATAGGTTATGATAATGTGGCCACACAATATGACTTTGTTCAAGACCCCTACAGTGATGATGTTGTTTTTTAGATATGTCTTTATCCTCCTTACACTACTCAATTTGGGGAATAAATCCAAGGTCCTTTATCCCATTATTTGGTTAACATGCCTTCATATTCAAAGTAGGACCAAAAACAAACCATACAGTTTCTTGCAAATACACCATTAGTTTTAGAACAAGATCAATAATAACCATGTTATGTTACTATTCCATTAGTGTATGATCCTTTTTTATTTAATCATCACTAGCTTGAAAATAAGGATGAAATTTTAGTCAGAGTCACAAAGTTAGAGGTCATTTTTCTAGTGCAATTTCCCCATGAAAATTTTCCTAGTCTAGTTAGAGTGCCTTTCAACATGCCTTATAACCAAACCATTGAATAAGCCTCTTCTAGCAATCCTCAAGCACTAGTGTCAATGTCATATCAAGAACCAAATTTACTTGTTAAAGGAAAAGGACTCATGGAGGACCACTTTATACAAATGCAATAATCATATAAAAAATATTTGAAACTTTCACATAATTTTAATAGCATGGCCATGTCAAAATCTCCACTTATTGAGTTAGCTCCTTCAACAAGGGTATTAATTTAATTGATAGGTCAAGATAATTTAGGTATAAACCCATTTTTGTTAAACACTTTAGTTAGTGATATGTACAATGTCCCATATATTGAAAAAGTGAATATTGATTTTATGTAAAACAATGTGCCAAACATAGTGGATAACACGCAAGTGGCTTCCAATCTAGGCAAAAGTGATTTAACTACACCAATAACTAGTCCACAATAAGTGAATTTAGTTAATACCATGAGTGCTTTATAATAGTAGGGGTAATAACTCCTACATCCCAAACATAACATGTTACCTTAAATTCTTAACTAGATCCTTCATCAAGCACATAACCACAAGGATTAAGTAATCAAGTGCTGATTAGTGCCTTACCTTAACAAAACATAATGAATGCTACTCTACCTCAATAGGTAATGACTAACAATCCACAATAATAGGCACAATATAATATACCATTAAAATAGAGGCATAAAATTATACCACCTCAAAAGGTGGTGACAAGTGTACCTCTACAATCGTAGACCCACATACCTTTATAACTACAAACATTATCTAATAAAAATGTATGTCTATTCATTAAAGACAAATGTTAAACATACACCAAACCTCTATTTTACAATAACTATGTATGCTACCAATAGGTACCACTATCTGATAAGTACCAGTTATGTAATAGTTTTCTTTTGTTTAAGATGTACCATACATCTAAAGACATGGCCTTGGTCTACAACAAGATCCCCTTATTTAGCCAAGTTTGAATAGTTGAAAACAAGTCTTTACTCAACCTCAGTAGGTACAATACTTTACCCCAAGCCATATCCTTCCATAGTAACCATAATTCACTCAAAATTAGGCCTATATACTAAATCCAAACCGAAATATCCCACCACAACATGTGAAATTCCAATAACTACATCATAATTTGTGGATGAATATTCATGGTTAGTTCACTCAAACTAACATTCCATAACAAACCATTCCTCTATTATACCCTAGTTAAGGTAATCTATCTTTGGTCACCTATCCTCTACCTCAGAGAAATGTTTCATCTAGTTTATTGGCATAAAATCTACAATAAATACCATTCAAGTTAGATGATATGTGTTTATACCCATTCAACATGGAATACCTACAAATATCATTTTGTATAGGGTTTGAACAATTGAAATTTGATAAATACAAGGGTAAAGGAGACCTAAGGCCCATTTGACATAATTATTTGTTGCTTGGTATCCAATGGATTACATTGACATTTATCTCTTCCTTTTGTATCCTCTAAGTCTAACAGTATAGGCTTTAGAGTGGTTCTTAAAATTGCCAAAGAACTCCATATCTAATTTTGAAGACCTTTTGGATAAATTTGTCCTACATTTATCTTACAATCTCAAAAATGATATTTAATTAGTAGATTTGACTTAGACCAAAGAATAAAATTGGTGAAATATTTTCAAACTATCTATAGATCTAGAGAACACATGTTAGTCATTTCAATCATAGCTTACTAGACAAACAATTAGCCACTATGTTCACTAAAAATTTGCATAGTGAGATATACTATCATTTAGAGCTTCAATGTGCACATAATTTCAAATATATGATTGAAAAAGGTTTGATAATTGAAAAGGACCCTTATTAACAAATGGATTATTAAGTTAAGCTCCTTGAACCAAAATCAGAACCAAAACCAAGTCCAAGTGTAAGCATTGGCACTAGTCCAAGCTAGTAACTATGAAAAATCTAAGTAATTCAAACACAATAAGAATGTTGTTGGAAATTAAGTAACTAATTCATGTCATATCCAAAAATTAAAAACATCATCTACCTAACTAATGCCAAAAATTCAACTTACTCATTATCATCAACCCATTTAGTAAGTGCAACCTTCATAGTAACTTAGACCAACTCAATAAATACAATAACCATTGCCTTTGTAAACCCCTCCTACAATAATAAATGAAGTTACTTTTCGAGTATTTAGTGATCTTGAAGATTTTATTAAATCCATTTTTTTCAAGCTAGCCATAACTAACATGATTAGTTAGCCAATTCTAAAGCATTATCTTATGGGTATTCTATATCCAGATAGGTATAGAGAGAATGAGTTCTATGAATACCATCATGTTCATGGGCATAATCTACACCATTGTGTGTGGATCAAACACTTCATTAAAAATATGTTGGAAAATGGGAAGATTATTTGGATAATAAAGAATATACATCTAATCAAAACCTAGGTATCTACCAAAACCCTTTTCCACAACATAAAAATAACAACCAACAAAAACAATAATAAAGTCCAAAACAATATCAATAATAGTATCAATAGACACAACATCAATAAAAATAATATAAAAAAGAACAACATAAATCAAATGGGAGGAACCATGGCCATAACATTTATAATAACCAATAGACCTACCACATAGTTACACATGATTACACCAGAGTTTTAGGTCATATTGTGGGAGCTTACATTTATACTATCACCATTAATCCAAGACCAAGTGATAACAAAATAGAATTATTGCTAACCAATTCTAATCAACCCATTTATGCCAATAGTCCTTCCTTGACCTAGGACCTCAAATAGGTGCACCATCAACTAGGGATTACTATTTTAGGACCTTATAGTGATAACTCATCATTTCCTTATGACCATAAATAAGTGCACTAGCAATCAAGACTTATCCTATCTAGCCCTTCTCCACCATTATTTTTGAGTAATAGTGGTCTTGTATCTAATCCTGATTGTATAATCATAACTCAATAGTCAAAGATTACCATTCCCAGATCATGAACCCTACCACCAAACCCATATAACCCATTTTCCTAGTTAGGAACAAGCCATATACCACTATGAAGGAAAAAACATTTGAAATTATCAAACAACTTCAAAAGACACCTGCACAAATCTCCATTTTTGATTTTTTGTATACATATACTATCCACAAAAACATCCTAATAGAGTTCCTCATCTAATCATAAGTTCCCAATGACATAAATCCAAACAAATTCCAAGATTTAGTTAGACATCTAGCCCCAGGCCAATAATTGATCTTAAACCAAAGTGTGATGTCATCCCTTGGCCCTCTCTATAACAATCCCTTGTATATTAAAGTTGTCATTATATGACATAAATTAAAATATGTCATCTAGATAATGGTTTGGGTTTGAATATTATGTCTTTGAAGCTCATCAATCATCTTAGATATAAAATAGTTGATATACAATAAAAAAATAATCACTATCAAGGCCTACGATAAGGAAGAGTAGGAATCATAAGGCACTATAACCTTACTAGTTATTGTTGGGCTTTGATCCATGATACACTTTACCATGTGTTAGACCTCAACCTATCATACAATTTGATCTTAAGTAGACCTTGGATACATTAAATTCATGAAATTTATTTAGCATTGCACTAGTGTCTCAATTTATCTCACTCAAGAATGGAGGTCACCATTAATGGACATTTTTAGCCCTATGAACATTAAAAACATTTAGAGGTTGATTATGAAAATTATAACTACCAATTTGGCCTAGATCCAATTCCAAAAAAGGACAAAGGCAAAGAACTAATTTTTGAAATGTTAGAGGCCAATTATATAGACCTAGATATCCTTGATTTATCTTCTCATATTCCACCACCATAAATTTTAATAATATTACTATCTCAGCCAATGGTCTAAGAAAGTATTTGAATCATGACATATTCCACATATCCAAGCTTCCATAAAAACATAATTCCTATGGAATAATTAAAGCAAAGCCACTTTGTATGGAATGGAAATGAAAGGGAAAATTTAAAATTTATATCCTAAATCCTATCATTTCACACTAGCCATTGGATAAGAATAAGACCCAATAACTAATGATGAATCTTAGTTAGACAATGAAAAATTGGTAAACTTCTACAAATATTCCAAGTATACCATCCCTAATATAATTATGGAGAACCAAGACTATGGAAGAGGAGGCCTCAGGCTAAAGTAGTAGGGTACACTAGATCTAATTTCTATAACATAATATAAAGGAACCTATGATATTAGTTTTAAACTTCCTTAGGGTGACCCCACGTATCTTATTTGTGTTCTAATGCCAATGTCTAGTGATGACAATGATAATAGTGAAATAGAGTCTAGTCACAACATTTTTGAAAACCTTACCAATACTAATCTATTTGACACCCATACCATTTTTACCCTTACCCTAGTAAACTGACATAATCCACTCCTTTTATATCACCCTCAACTTATATCTTGGGACTAACAAAAATCCATAGTGTCTGTAGACAAGTTTGATAATGATGAGACCTTTTGTGATTTTTAGGCCTAAGAGACATTCTTTCATTAGGAGATCACAAAATGGGTTTTATATCAAATTAGACCTACAACCTATTTTGGATAATGGGTGAGCACCCTTAGCCATAGATAAATAAATAAAACATTGAGGTTTTGAGATGAAAACCTCTTTAAGGCACTTTTGGACTAGGATAAAAGTAAAGAGAAAGGTTAGTCTTTTGGTCAAAACCTGTTTCAAGCACCATTAGATGGGGGTGTTCAAATTTACCCCAATGAAGCTCAGGAGACCACCAATGGTGAACTTCCTTTTAGGTCCAATATTATTTCTATAGAACAACATGCCTTTGATCAAATTTCCCAAGAATTTCCAATAGTGTTTGTAAAATAGCCATCTCTGCCATTGGGAGATTCAGATATATCTTGTTTAGGCAAGCTTGAAGAACCAATCCAAATAGATAAATTTACTATTATAGGATAATTCAAATCATTTCCAACCATTTTGAAAGATGGTTTGAATTTCCTTGTAAAATACACTATGGAAGTCAACATCAGGACTCTAGATGACCCGAAATGGATCAAATTAGGAGTGTCCCTTACTGAGGATAAACATGAAAATTTTATAGCCATTTTGAGGGAATTTATTAACATTTTTTCTTGGGAATATTCAGACATGCCAGGTTTAGATCCCACATTTTTTGTACACCACCTTGTTGTACATATCGATGCCAAACCTATGAAGAAAAAATTATGAAAGATGCATCTTTGAATTTCTATATTAGTAAAGAAAGAATTGAAAAAATCATAGAAGTGATATGTATTCGACTAATCAACTACTTAGATTAGATCTTGAATGTTGTGCTAGTTAGTAAAAATCATAAAAGAATCAAAATCTATATTGATTTTAGAGATATAAATAAATATTACCCCAAGGATAACTTTCCTCTACCAAACATTGATATGATAGTTGACTTTGAAGTGCGGTATGAAATGCTTTCACTTATGGATGGATTTTTAGGGTACAAACAAATCTAGATTACACAAAAAGACCAACATAAAATAATGTTCTCCACTCCATAGGGAATTATTTTTTATTAGGTTATGCCATTTGGTCTCAAGAATATTTGGTCCACATACCAAATATCCATGACCATCATAATTCATGATATGATGCATGACATTGTTAAAGACTATGTCAATGACATATTATGTAAATCGTAGGATCTTTTTGTTTATCTAGCCATACTAAATATAATATTTCAAAATATTGATGAATATAAGGTCAAGATTAATCCTAAGAAGTGAATTTTTGGTGTCACTTCAGGTAAATTTCTAGGAGTCATCATCTCTCATAGAGGTATTGAAGACAATCTTGAAAAAGTACAAGTAATTACAAAGATGATTTCACCTTTTAATTTGAATTAGCTCCATCATTTGTAGGGCAAGATCTAATCTATTAGACATTTCATTTATAAATTGGCCAACAAATGTCATCCATTTAGACAATTACTAAATAAGGATGTCATATTTCATTAGGATGAAGAATGCTAAAAGGACTTCCAACACTTAAAGGAATATTTTATCAATCCACCTATTTTGTTACCACATATGCTAGGAAAGTTGTTCCTAATGTATTTATCTTCCATAGACAAAGCCCTAGGGGCACTTCTAAATCAACATGATGATAATGGAAAAGAGTATATCATATACTATCTAAGCTATACATTGGTTGCATATGAACACAACTATACACCCATATAAAAATCTTATTTATCTATGGTCTTTGTAACACAAAAATTATGGCATTACATGTTAAAAAACAAGACTATAGTTATTTTTAAAGTAGATCCACTCAAGTATCTACTATCCAAGATAACATTACAATGTTGGATGGCTAAATGGATCATTCTTCTAAGCTAGTTCAAGATATAATACATCAACCATAAGGCTATAAAAGGATAACTATTTACAATTTAGCTTGTTGAATCCCCCCTTGCAAATACCAAACCTCTCACTTTTCAATTTCTAGACGAGTCCATCATGACCATCATTAAAACACCTCCTAAGGAGTAGCACTAGAAGATATATTTTGATGAATAATTCACATCACTTGGATCAGGGGAAGGAATATTATTTATAACACCACATGAGGATATTATCCCTAAGTCATTGTATATCAATTTTCCTTTTACTAAAAACATGGTAAAAAATGAAACATTCATTACAAGGATTTGTTAAGAAATACAATAAAATATTCCCCATCTAATGGTTTATGGTTATTCTTAGTTAGTAGTCAATCAATTTACAAACCAATTTTAGACTAAAGATGACAAGTTGGTGATAGACAAGGCTATGATCAACATTCTCAAATAATTGATCACCGAAATACAGTTTGAACACATACCTAGGGCCAATAAAAAAATAATGGATGTCATGGATAACATTGAATCTTTGATCTATCACACTAGTAAGGCAAAAGAATATCAATTCTGCATTGAAAATTTTCTATCACCTACTCTTAAACCTTCAACCATCATAATGATCTATGGTATTATTCATCCCATCTCTATATGGTATTTAGACCTCTTTATTTACCTTCATGACTATATCATGACACCAAACATATAACACAAACAAAAAAAATCCTTTACCCACCAAAACTCATGTTATACCTTACTTTTACCAACCCTTTACCACTATAGCTTTGATATAACTCTATTTCAATGTTTAAATTGAGTAGAAGAAACATTAGCATTATGAGAAGTTTATGGATTATGTGAAGCCCACACCAATGGAGTCATCCTAGCTAAAAATATCTTATGTACCAATTATTATTTTCCAAATATATATGTGGATGTATTTTCTTATATCAAAAGGTGTGATAAATATTAAAGGCATGCCAATATGATTCATGTCCCGACCAAAACACTAAAACGAATGCTTACTCCATGTTCATTTGTTACATGGGGCCTTGATCTCATTTTAAAGATTAACCCTAACACATATTATGGCCATAAACACATCCTTACCATTAAAAAATATTTAACTAAGTGGGTTGAAGCTATACTCCTTACTTATATAATTGGAAAATAGATTTCCAAGTTCATATTCAATCACCTCATCTACTAGTATGGCATCCCATCCAATAGTATATCTGATAATGGCAGATCATTTAATAATATGTACGTCAAAATGATTTATTTTAAGTACAATATCACCCAACATTTTTTTACCTCATATTATCCTCAAGGTAATGGCCAAGCATAAGCATCCAACAAAACCATTGTCACCATCCTTAAAAATATTGTTAATGATACTAGCCATGATTGCCACCTCCAAAACTTCCATACCCTCTAAGCATACCATACTAATTATTGTACCCAAAAAGAATCACTCCATATTCCCTAGTTTATGGCATTGAGTAAATTTTTCCCTTTGAGGTTGAATCACCTTCTTTGTGCATATCATTAAAACCTATTCTGGATGATGAAATTTACTAAGTAACTCACTTGTAAGAGCTATAATTACTTGATGAAAAATACATGGCCACTATCAACATCATTCAAGCATATAATAACTGACTCTATGGAAACTATAATTGATTTTTCAAACATAGAGAGTTAAATCTTGGGAATACTATTCTCAAATAAAACCAAAATAACACCATGATTGAGAAGAAAAAGAAGGGCAAGTTCAAACCCAATTAAATAGGCCCTTATACCATTATTTAAAACTATGGTTTTGAAGCATGGAATCTCACTAAACTAGATGGAGATGAAATTGATGAGTCAATGAACATCATACATATCAAGGTTACTTCACTTGAGATACCTAAAGTATTGTTTATGAGGCATGTTTTCATTGTCCTAAAATATTGTCATCTTCTTTTGTGTATCATACCTTGTATCATTCTACCATACCTTTCCTATCAACCAAAGATTGTTTTTACTCTCCCTACTCAACCCCTTTGATATTTATTCCATTCCATTGGTTCTTTAAAAACCTCTAGTGAGAGGATTCTGATCAAGTTTTAGTAGTTGATTTAGTATTCCATATAGAGGCCATATTTTGGACCAATATGATAATTGTTTGGTAGTTTCATCCTGCATTCCTTATTTTTCTCATTTCAAGTGTTCTTTATTATAACCAACTTTGGGAAAATTAGTATTTCATTATGTGCTATTAATTATAGTAAATATAGTATCATTGACCTATGCCATTATTTCTTAATTGTAACTACCCATAGGTAAATTAGGAATAACGCATTTATCATGCCTTGAATTCCCACTTTTCCATTCATATGTCATATTGTGCCATTAGATTAATTTGATAATTTTATTCTAACTAGTTAGATTCCTTTGATGTAAGGCATAATTATAGTGATTTGAGGTCCCATCCTAGAACTATGTAGGCATCGGTCAATTCATGTTGAGGTCAGCTCAACATGAATTAATTATAACACTATATTTTTAGAGAAATGTAATTTTGAATTCTGTCATCATTTTAGTAGTTGGGCCATTTGGTATCTCATAATTATCTCTTAAGTTGAGATGATGAGTAAAATACAAAAATATTTAAAAATAATCTAAAAAGTCCTAAAAATAACAAAATCATTTTCTACCACTTCATTACCTTAAGGACCCTGGAAACCCTTACTATTTAAAAAGTAACCACTTGTAATTTAGTTTCCCCATCTTTTTTGGCCCCTTTAGCCTTACTCTCTCACTATTTTATGATATTTTATATTACACATTATGTATTCAACTTTGATACCTTAATGGCTATTAGGCTTCATCTCACACTCTCACTATTTTATGAGACCATTCCTATATTCCTTTACCTCATCAATCTTATTTTTTTCTCATAATTTTATCATATCCTATATCCTAGGAGAACTATATTTAGCCTATATTTTATGTTGGATATATGTCCATGGAACTATGTAGGTAACATCCACTTGCCTAGTGAATCTAGAGTTAGCTCCACTACCTCTTCCTTTTCTTCTATTCCCGTATTTTATTTGTTTCATTGTCTCGTATAGGTTAAAGGAAATGCTTATTATCTTGTCTATGCCATTGTTTCCCTATAGCCTAGGGGAAACCTTATGTCATTTTTTTGTCTTATGTTGTGCTAACATTATGATTAACCATTGTTTGTGTTTGTTTCATAGTATTTTTTTTGCTTTTTGTTTCTTCTTATTATTACTTTTTTATTCTTTGTGTTTTATTTTCCTATTTATTTTCTTGTTTGCCTATTTATTTGCTTTCATTTTTGTGCCTTGATTTAGTATTTCTGCATTCATTGGGTGATTCCTTACACACTATTCTTGAGTATATCCATATTCATATGTCAACATTATCATCATGGATTTTATCATTGGTTCATTATTTTTGATTTTTTATTGGATCATGTGTCAGTCCTCATGCATATTTTGCTTAAGTTAACATGGTGTTTTATATAATGATGCACACCATCATGTCCTATAACAAAAATTAAATTAGGAATTATTATAAGCAATATGGCTAAGACAATCCTCCTTGACAGCTAAAACATTCCTAATCTATCTAAATAATTTCCCACAAATAGATTAATTCAATAATGAAATAATTTTAATATTTTCTAGTTAGGACATGCATCTCCATATTAATAGGTTGTCCAAATTCATCTTTCTCCTCTATACCATCTTACTCTTACTCTATGAGTAAGGATTCATTATGTAAACTACCTTTTATAATTTTACATGTTATACCTCCCTCCATACTAGTGATTATAATTACCTTTGGGAAAATCATTGTATTTTAATTCCAACCTACCATGATAATGATTATAATTCCCTATAGGCAAATCACTATTTTTCTTTTAATGATTATAACCACTTTTAGGTAAATTATTCTCTTTATCCACCTAAATGGGGAATGTTTTCAGTCTACCAATGATTCTAACTTCCTATGGGTAAATCATTACTTTCCTTTTAATGATTATAACCTCCATTAGGAAAATAACTACTTATGGTCAAATCATTATCCTTTTTACCTTGTTATATTGATGATTATAATTACCTTTGATAAAATCATCCATTTTATCTACCCAATCGAGAAAGCTCACTATGCCACTGATTATAACCACTTGTGGTCAAATCAATCTATTTCATCCCCTTTTCCCTTTTTTGTCCTATTGTTTCTTTCTTTTGAGGGACCAATCAATGACCTAATTTTTTGACTGCTCTCTCAAGGGGGTATCTATGACTCATCTATTACCTATTAGAGTATTAGGCATACAAGATGTTTTAATTATTTTAGAATACATTGCTATGCATATAAGATTGTAATGCCTTCCCAAATAGGGGAAACCACAGACAACCAATTCTGGTCATAATTGGCTTTCAACCAGACTTCAAACTAGTTCCTTCTAAATATTGTAAATTAATCTTAGAAATTATTGAATATCCAAATTTCATTAATAAATCATTAATAAATTCTAATAATAATGTTAATCCATCCCTATTTTGGATACTAGCCTATATGTAACAATAACCTCTCATGGATTCATCCCTAATCACCTTGTGACATAACAAATGAGTTTGGCCTATTGAGCCATTAAGTGGGGCACTTGATCAAATTTTAAAAGAGGTAAAATTATAATCAAATTGAATTATCATATTAAATGATATTAAATTCTTATTTTAATTATTTATTTGTAATTAATGAATATCTAGAAATGAAAATTCCAAAAATTAAAATATCAAGCCTTTTCATCATTGTCTTTATGATTTGTCAAGCTCTTCTAAAACATCTAATTTAAGAGTTGTGACTAATAATTTAAAAACATAATTACATGACAAATTTTAACTCAACTAGAGTTAGCCTTAACTCACCTAGGGTTAGTTTGAACACATTCCATGTTTAAACTCAACCTTAACTCACCTTGGGTGAGAGTTAACTTTTGAGGCTATAAATACAAGGTCATACCTATTGATGTTGAAACTCTTTTGGTGTAAATTTATTATGCCTAAATGTCTTAAAATATATCATAAACCAAATTTACAATTATAATTGTAAGAGAGATAATATTTTATAGTAATGTTACCATGCCAAATTCATAATCCAAGCAACCAAGCCAAGGTGCCAAGGAGAGAATGAAGAAAGAAAGATTCATTATCAAAGACTTCTTGATGTACAAACCAATAAAGACACTTAAAAATTACATTTTTAGATCAAAGGAAGGTAAGAGAGTGATTTATTTTATGTTTTAGTTATGTTTTCATATGCATGCTTGTTACCTATGCTCTCCCTAGTATCTAGCTAAAGGTGTTAGGACTTAGTATGTTATTTTGATTTATTTTATTGGACTCACAGAAGAATAAAATCCCATATACATATTCCTTGTTCACATAAGTCATAATTATAATCATATCTTACCGATCTAATTTGGATCTCCATTTATTACACTCTCTCCTTTTCCATACTAAGCATACACATGGTTAAAACTAGAGATAACATACTGGTTCATAGGTAATCCAAAGTGTTTAGTCAGTAATGTCTTTAGATACTTAGTTCCATTTAAAAAATTATAAATATCATTTATGTGTATCAATTTTATCCATTATGTTGGTTATTCCAAGTCCATATGGAGGAGGAATCATAAAATCCATAAAATTTAAAATCCAAATCATTTAAACAAAAGGTAATGATATAAAGGAAATATACAAATTTCAAAAGTTAAATATCACTAAAATACATTATTCATAGCACATCTCCTTTTTATAATAAAATTTTAAAATCCACAGTTAGACTTGTGATAGAGTTTAGGTCCATTGGGGTGCACTAGGTAGTATATTAGGAAAGGATATTAAAAAAATATTTTGGTGTTACCTACTTTCTCACACAAGTACCCAATATTCACAGTAGACTATAAAATCTATGAGAGTTCCTAAGGAATGGGGAACATGTTGTGGGAAGGTAGGTCCATTTTAATTTTCTTGTTCATAATACCAACATGAGTCAATCTTAGTATCTCACTTATTGTCTTTTATAGCTTTTCACTTATTGTGAACATGTATCCTTTGTATTTTGATGGTCACTAGCCACTTAGGGTCTTTTATTATGTACTTAGTGTGACTCATGTTTCATAAGGTCTTCTTATAAAGGCATACATCATGTTTTTTACAATATTTCGTTCATTTACAACATTTATTGTATTTCCCCTTGATAAATATTATTTTGTTAGCTGATCATTCCCCCTAGGGTTTTCATTTGTGAGTTGAATTGTAAGATCATGGATAATACTAGGCCTTTCTCACAAATTATCACATTAAAAAAATTATTTTAATATCATTCCCATAGTTGTTTCTACCTCATTGGTGTTACTTTTGTGACTTTTAGTGTAATACCATGAATAGGACTAGGCCTTCCTCATAAAATATTCCAATACCCATGTCATAATGAAAGTACATGTGTCAAATTTGAGATAATTAGTGTTTGATTATGAGTTACACATCATTGACATGATTTTTATCTTTATTTAGTATGTCTTATGCTTAATTCAGTAATATTTCACATTTATCTTCTTATTTTGCAATTGCATGTATGCTTACAACTACTTCATTAATTTTTTCATAATTCCTAGCTTGAATTAATGTGATCAATTTAATTCCATTTTTATATATTTGTCTTTCTTTTATACTTCCCAATGTGATTTAGTATGATTGATTGACTTAATTGTTTTATTTTAATACCATTGGTTTTTCATGTGCATTCCATTTTATTATAAATATTCATACTTCCCAATGTGATATAATGTTATTTTTATTTGTTTTAACTTGGAAAAACTATTTTACATGGTTTAAAAATATTGGTTACCCTTTTTACCATATTTGGTTTATTATATTTAGTCATCTTTTGTTATTACATATTTCCCATCATGATATATTGTGTAGTACATTTATTTTTGATTACTTAAACTTTTCCAAATCATTTTACCTTGTTATTTTTCACTATGCATTTGTATCACTTAATGTTAGAAAATAAAACACTTGACATATATTTATCATATCATATACAACAAAAGCTAAATATATGTGCTAGAAAGAAATATATCCATGCATCAACATCCATGTCCAAGTACAAATCATGAGATCAATACAACTATCAAAATACACACACACACACACACACACACACACACACACAAATCAACATGCGTTTTATAAAAAAATATGTAATATAATCACTCCAACTCTAAGGATGAGCTCAATCATGCCTAGCATATAGCCTAGCCATGCTACCCATAGATATCTAGGACTATCCCCTCTTAATAGTATGTTGTAATGAGGAAGTATAGGATCTCAAACCTTTAACCTATACCTATATATTGAAAACCTAGGCCTAAACCTATTTGAGTTGGATAATGGTCACCATGTGTACCACTTTATCCTATACCATGGCCTACCAGGCTTATGCCTCTCCCTCTCCAACCATTGTAGAGGCTATAATCCATTCCCACATTCTTATAACTACCTCATGGCTTCTCCCACTAGTCTAAGCTAGCTTTCATGGGTTTTTGTAGATAGAACCACAAAAACATATTGAGTGGTGAGGTCATATGGTGCCAACACCCCATCCAAAGTATCATGATGTGCAATCACAATCAGGGCTTCCCATATGACCTCTTCTATCATAGGATCTATAGAAACAAAACTAGATATGCATTATATCACATATGTATCTCAAAATAATATGTCTACCATGATCATAATATAACTAATATCCTATATTAAAATATTAAATCAAAATTAAAACATTTATCACTAGTGTTAGTGTCACCAACTATGGTCTCTCCATCCATCGTTCACTAAGAACCTCCTATGTAGGCCACCTCTACAATAGTGAAAACCCATGAGTCACCACTTGAGAATGCCATGATAATATCCTCAAGGGTACCTCTATGGACCATATATCCTTTTTCTATATCCTTTGCTTGCATCTCCTCACACTGAAGGTGCCTCCATATCCAATATAGATGTAGTGGTTGTTATTGCCTTTGTTGTGGTTTTTATTGTATACCTACATCATCCATAGCTTCTTCCCCTACTATATCCATTATCAATATTTGTTGTGCTTGATCAGTGAATGGTCTATCATGTTGAGTTCTAATCATTAGTATCTCCATAGATACCCCTTCTCATCTCCTCCCTCTTGAGTTTCTAGCATGTCATTACCAATAATCAAGAACTATTAGAGGGACCACCAAATGGGTAATTATAAACTATCCTAGAAAGAGTTCCACCAAATGTGGCTCTACCCATGATGTGTAGTGAATCACGATCCACACACATGTCAACCCTATAAAAATGGTCAACTAACTAGGCCATATAGTATCAATGTGTGTATAAGGCTACCATAAGATCTTCCCTCATGTGATCATGTGTAGAGTAGGCACATAGGGAATGGATTTAGATACATGGTCCTATATACACCTCAATACCTAAGGCAACCTATCATCGACCACATGGGCTAACCCAATTGGTCAATATATGGGTAACCTCTTAGATATCCACATACTCAATAAAACTATAAGCTCCACGCTCTTCTTCCCTATGGAAAACATCCCATACATATCATGCATGTGCTATACCCATATGATATCCATAAAATCATATATTTCTCCTTAATCTAATATATACTAACATAAATTTATCATATATAATGGTATCTTATCATCTAACTTGTGACACAACACTCATGCTATCACAAGTCCTATCACTAGATTCTAAATGTCTGGAATGGTCACAATGTAAACATCAAATAATCTCACCCTCAATATAGGATAAATCCTATCTAATCATGTCACCCATTAGGATAATGCTCATCTCTCAACCAAATCTTTTGGTGTGTTAGTGATCACCAACATCCCACCTATAGGCAGTCCAAGTAATACATGGAAATCTCTTAGAGTGATACCCACCTCAATGGTGTCCCCATCCACCTCCCATAAAAATGTTTTGGTAAACAATTGCCATTATCCTAAGAACATAACAATGATATCAACCACCCAAATTGATCTATCTCATTTCCATAATGTCACCAAAGCCAAATACAACTAGTTGAGCTCTATTCACATCACTCAAATGATCCAACAAATTTGGTAGCCATGATGAATCTATCAGGACCTAATATCTCTAATATATTTTAAAAATATATATATAAATGTATCTATTCTCCATGTTATAAATATTTTAAAATACATCCTTAAAAAATCATAAATTAGGCTAGTTTGATTTATTTTCCTATGTTTTTCGATTATATAACATAATTGGCATATTGTATACTAAATCAGCCCTTAACATTTTTAACTAAATTAGAATGTTTTATAGTAAATCATCCCTTATTTAGATCTATCATACTATATCATCCCTATGTTACATAACCAGCCTAATTTTACAAACTATATCAAACCTCTTTTATCAATTGAATCACCCCCTGGTATGCATTTGGCCTTATTTTCCTTGCAAACGATGTTAGCCTACTACTATGCAATCAACCACCCTTAAATAACTATGTCATCCCACTGCTACACATTCAAACCATTATCTTCTACTCACTTTATAAACTTATTCAACCAGGTCGACTCTTTTCTTTCATAGTGATGACATTTTGACCATTTACCATAAATTCCTTAAGTATATATTGGCCTGACTCCTTCCTACCCAGTATCTCATTCTACGTCTAGTCCACCTAAAAATTACCTAGAGTCAGTTTCTATGTCTATATTTTTCTTACTAGTCAATATATATATATATATATCTCAATTTAAAATAAAATTACTTTAAAAAAATGAAATACATGATTGCTCACTTATGTTTCACTCACTATGACCACCAAGAATCCTCCCCATCTCAGTTGTCATCTCCTCACCATGATGGATCTTTAGTCTCAAATTAGGTCTCTCAGAGCTCTATTTTCTTAGAATATTAAAAATAAAAAATGAATTATTTTTCACCCTATTTATATTTACTATTCAAAATTATTTACCTATCAAATATTTTTCTACTAGCTCTTTTTTTGAACTATAATATATTTTGGGATCCTAACATTGTAGATAATATTTTCACATATTACATGTATCTTTTGTAATTTTTTTGATTTTTGATTATTTTATTTTTACCTTCTTTAGGTTCACCTAATGTTTCCTACATTGGATAACTTCACATTTATTGCATCTCATTCCTTATCTACAACACTAAGGTAAGTAAATGCATGTGTTTTTCAATTATTTAATTTTTTTTAGCTTATTTTATTCTTACTACATTTTATTTAGCTTCAAGTTTATGTGTTGCTATGTTATTTTCCTAAAGCACCATCCTCTATTACACTTACATGATACATGATGATCTTTGAGTGGGGCATATGTATACACACAATATTTTTAAACTTCATAAGTTACTAATGCTCTCTCTCTTGTAGGAACCTATTAACTCTCAATCTTTCTAAGTGCATACCTTAAAGGGTGCACCAAGAAAGGAGTGGGTAGACCACTAGTGTTTCATAGGATTATTTTCACCTATACTACCATTTTCTATTTACACAACCATCTCTTAGACACTTCCCTAATCCTTATCTCCTATCTTGCACCATATTCTAAGCTCTTACTACCTTGATTAGCCCTTCTCTAAGCCTTAAACCATTTTCAACTATTTAAATTACATGTCATCCTGATCAACCCTATACTATAATTGATCAAACATATTTAGGGTCAAGGTCAGCCCCTAGTCAACCTAGACCAAGACATAATTTGTTTTTATCAATAACAATATAGAGTTGATTTGGTCAACCCTATAGACTAAAATTTTGGAAAGGTTGAGGGTTAGATCTAGACACACACACACACACACACACACACACACACACACACACACATTCATTTCTCCATTTTATTAGGAATATGAGAATAAGAATATTATATTGTGCATCTATTTATCCACCATTTTACTTGAGGACCATAACTTAGGGTTTCAATACTTTCTTTGGAGATATGGATCTTGTCTTGTGGAGAAGTATTTTGAATGCATAGAAAATTTGTGTAGCATAGAGATAAATTATCCTTGTTATCATTACATACCACAACAACCTATTGTGAATCACCTTGGCCAAGGGAAATATTGAGGCTCAACGGGTTCATCTTTAAAGTTATGTATTCCTAAATTTGTTCCTCCTTTGAAATAATAGATCGATTTGAATTTATACTTCTCTCCTATGAATTAGGATTTCCTATACATTGACATGAGTATAGATGTTCTATGTATGTTTAATTTTTATGTTTATTACCCCCACTTTGTGGCACAAAATTTGGTGAGAACTAGATTAGAATTTTAATTTACTTGTCATTTACTTAGTGAATATTAAAACATAGGACCTAGATAGGGTTATTTCATAGTGTTACTTGAATAGAGGCTTTGGAAATATCTCTAGTTATATTATTGTGGTAAGAGATCCCTTAGTTAGGTCTAGTGGATCCATCTTGGTCATGACCCTGAATATCTAATGTATTAATAATCATAAGTGTAACTAGGATTTATCTTCTCTAGACTAGTATTTATTTAAAGACCAGTTGAATTTCCCATTGTATATAGAAATAATGATGGGTATTGGGCCCAAAATTAGTTAAAAACAAGCCCTATATGATGAAGAGATAGACTTGGAAAATGTTAAGTCCATAAGATTGGAAAGATTATAACAAGAAGGAAATTTGACTAGATATTTGTATCAACAAATCCTCATATAAGAATAAATAAATAACATAAATGAGGTAATTTCTTCTCTTATTTCATCTATTTTAAATTCAAATATTCTAACTAAAGATTTGCCTCCAGTTATCCCAATGATTCTTTTGTTTAGTTCTATTAATACACCCATTATTTCTCATTTAATGCAAAATAAGGGCCCTTAAGAAAGGGGTTGATTTTCAAATTAAGGTTAATGTTTCCACATATAACCCTAAGAGGCCAATATCCCTCAAGAAACATTTATCTCAACTAGAGTTACTAATGCCATAACATTCACCTATATATCCAACCGCTACGACTATTGAGATAAATCTAGGCTTGACCTAGTATGTGGATGATGTCAATACATTAATAGAGACTCCATAATTATATAATATTTTATATCCACCTCTCTAATTCCCCATAAAAATAAGTGAAATAGTGGCACTTACATTAGTAACACCTCCTCCACATACCTCCAAAAATCCCCAACTAGAAGATGAAGAACTAGGGGAACTTGTTATTCCTAAATAGAAAAAAGAGATGTAGAGTGAAAGGGATAAGAGTCAGAACTTGGTTTTTACAAAGTTACCCATAGTATCTACCCCATTTGATAAGAATAGTGGAACTATCCAAATGTTGAGGAAGAAGATGACCTTGAATCTAGGTACAAGGGAAGAAATTAAATTCAATAAAAAAGAGAATCTATTTCCCTTGGTAAATAAAACAAAAAAGGGATCCAAGTGATCATAAATAATATAATTAATATTTCTTCACTTTTGTGGATATAACCTATAAATACATGTAGGAGATGTATCATATTAAATAGGAAGCATATCAAAGATTACAATAGAGGAAAACTATACATTTTACTTGAGAGATAATTAATGATGTATAAAGTGTAGATACTTAAATATAGAACATTTTGAATATCATCTACATTGCCAAGGTAGAAATCCAATCCAATAGAGCTAATGTAACCAAGTTTTGGCATCAAATGAAAGAACTATATAATAGGTTTAATTTATTGGTTCAATGCTCCAAAACTAATGCCTCAAACCAATTAAACTTGATGTTCAGCATGCATGCATCATGGTGCATTGAATACATAATTACAAGAAGGGATGCTTCCCTAAATTGGCATAATCAGATGAAGACTTTACTAGGATGTTTTTTAACCATTAAAGTGAATCTTTGGAAATTTTTAGGGATATGAGATTCACTAATGTGATTGATCCTACATGCGAACTAGTCAACATGATAGATTTTGAGAACCTTCTTCTGGTAGCTTCAAACCAATTCAAAGAATAAGTTGAAGTCACTATATACAAAAACAATGATGAAATTTTGAAATTGGTTAATTTTTTTAAAGATAGGGTGAGAAGAGCTAAAGATATATGATTAGAATTCAAAATTTTGGAAGTTAAATAAACAAGGTTGATGGCTAAGGTTATAAAACTCTTCAAAACTTCCTCACTCAATCTTGACATCATAAATAAGGAGTTTGATGCAAAAGAATATTATTTTAATAACTCAAGGTAAAATACATAACTTCAAGCTCAATACCAACCATGTTACTAGCTACTAGTACTACCATAGTATCTCAAAGTTCTCATTTATAGGATTTTTAGTCTTACAAACCTTAGCAGGCCCAATTTTGATTCCACAAGAAACCTATGTGACTACTTCAGTCCCTTCAATTATCACTCCATCTTCTATTTTTATTGGTTCCACATCAGAACCCATCTAAATATAACTATGTACTTGCATGTTTTTGTTAATTTATAACTTTATTTCCATGTATAAGTTGCATGTATATATTTTATTTTTAGTTGTAAGAGTTTATTCTAGGTTGACTATTATACATGCATCCTTTGCATGAGATTAGGATGCAAGTCCTATTTTTTTAACTATATAATCAAACTTTACTTAAGAGATGAGGCCTTCTCCATCTTAGGCCTATTTATACTTGTAATCTTCCATTCCAAAAATGAGGATAATTTTGGTTATTGAGATTAATAAGAAATTTTAATAAGTTCTGATAATGTGATATTGATATGTAAATATTGTTTCTTATCTAATTATTTTGACTATGTAAGATGTGATATCATTCTAGTATCTTAGTTATTTTACTTATAAATTATTTATGTTTCTAATATAATTATTCATTTTAATCCATAGTTGATTTAAATGAATTTTTCATGTTGATTATAATCCCCCATTGTAGATGTACAATAACAATCTAACAAACATGGTAACCTTTATTTATGCATGTTTAAGTTTACTAAGGTTTTTCCATTTGACTCCTAACTGCATTTATTTTATTAGTGTGATACAAGATCTTATAATAGACGTTATTCTTTTGGTTTCTTATCCTACTTAAGCTCAAGTGCTAGTCTTGAAGTGTCTCATCTTGTGTGGCTAATAGACTTCTTTTTTTCCTTTCATTTTCCTCTTCTTTAGTTTCTTTTGATAGTCCTGACCACCTTAGTTGGAACATTAATTCTTCCACCCCACTTCAATAAGGTAAATTACCATCCATAGCTGACCCATTTATGGTTAAAAATTTACTTCATTCATCGCTATTCCACCAATAGTTGTTATAAAATTGAATACCCTATAACTTATGTCTTAGAGTGAGATCCTTTCATCAATCCTAAAATTTTAGAGGCTACATCATAAATTTTATGTGGTGTGCATAAAACCCACATCAATAATTAACCAAAATTAGGATTAAAATGATGGCCTATACCTCTACCTGTATTTTCTTTAAAAAACACTAGAGATACGCTGGAAGTGCCTAAAAGACTAACAAGGACAACCTTAGATGCCAAAGTGTTATTACCACCCTTGAAAATTCATAGAAATTTTAGGTCTACTAAAGGTGTTATGAGAAAACCTAGGGTTCAATCATTCTCTTTAGGTAGACAACCTCACCTTCTAATACTTCTAATAGACCAAACTCTGCCTTAGCCTCAACTCTAGTTTCTAGTTCAGGTTCTAAGCTAGCTAACTAGTTATGCTATCAATGCTATTAGATATTTCCATGACTTGCTTAAAAACCTAGAGAAGTATATTCCTTATTTTTTTCTCTCGGGATCAAGTACTATAGAAGAACACATCAAGGCCTTTAAAACTATTTTGGGAATCTTGAATGTAACCCATGAAGATGTGTCATGTAGGATTTTCAATTTCACATTACAATTTATGGCCTATGATTGGTTTATGAATATCTAAGAAGGTTCCCTTACTTTTTGTGAAGAGTATCAAAACACTTTTTGGCACAATTTGGTGAGGTCACCAGTGTAAGTGTTATTTACTAACACTTTTCTAGCATGAGATGAGAACCAAATGAGCCAATCAGAGTCTTTAAATCTAGATTTCAAAATATTTAAAATAGATTAAATACTACTTAAATAATGAGGGTATATCCCTCAATATGTAATAAAATACCTTAAAACCCATGATTGCTATATTCTTGCATAGAGCTACTAGTTTTGATGCACTATTTGGCTTACACTAAAGCTATCAACATAGATAAGCAATTGAATCCTTAGTTTAAATCCTTGGTCCTAATCAACCTTTATGATATTTTACTAGATTTTAGTAAAATTCTAAATTCAAACCAAAATATTATTTCCCAAATCCTAAACCAAGTGTATAACCAACTACCTTTAACTCAGGATCTACCCAATCAACACTTTGACTTCCTAAACAATTCAATCCCTATACACCAAAACATGAGTCATTCATTCATACCAATTAATACTAATATGACACATGATACCAGTTCTCAATCTATAATAATAGAACCAAAATCAATCCATAAAATTGTCCAAAAATTGAGAAATGAATTCCTAAACATGCAGAAGTGTATGGGGAATAGTAGAGGCCAAAACACTAATCAAAGATTTAGATTCCATATATATAATAGACCTTTCAAAAAATTTAAAAAATATCAAGAATAGTAAGTTCCATATAATAATATGTTATAGATTAATATCATGAAATCAAACCTTCTTATTTGGTACAAGGTTCACACCATAATGCAACATGGTGGATTATACTACATCAAATTTTGTACTACTTTTAATATATTTTAAAAGGAGATGGATAGATAGGATAATTATGCTAATCGATCAGAGCCATATTTATCTAATGCCTCAAGTAATCCTAACATAATAATGGTTTATGAGACTTATGAATTACCTTTCCCAATGGAAGATGATAGTGAACTTGAGGAAAATACTGATGAGATCCATTCCCTTCCAACAATACCACTAGGAAAGAAACAATTATAGTCTCAAAAATAAGAAGCATATGACTAATTATACACCTCTTTAAAAAAGTGCTACTAATCCCCTTGATCCTAAGGCCAAAACAAATCTTCCTCCTTCCAAAGAGAAAGATTAGTTTTAAATATCACAACATCAAGGCAAAGCATGGTACAACATTATTGAGGATATGAATAAGACTAAGGTTAAAATCATCTTCCATGAGTTGGCCCAAATCATTAAACATAGTTAATTCTTGATCAAAGATCTAATAGGGAGGACATCGAACAAGTCCAAATTTATGCACACCAACATGATGGTACATAAGTATATACTTGAAGTACCACCATTTTTTCTAATTGTTTGAATGTTTGGAAAAAATGTACACAACTAGTTGGTTGACTCTAGAGCCTTAGAAAATGTGGTGCCAACACCATTCTACTAGAATTTGGGTTTGAATCTAGATAACTCAAAGAGGGTTGTCTTATAGTTAAAAAAAGTCTTTGGTCTTGTGTGTTGATGAATTAAATAACATGCACATTTAGTTGGCATCTGAACCATGTGTGAAATAAAGCATTGATATCTTGTTTATGGATATTTTAGAAGCATACAATCTATTTCTAAGTCAAGACTAGTCAAAGCTAATGAATGGGTACAAATCCACTAATTTATCACATGTGACTACCATATAAATTAGTAGTAAACTAGATCAAGGTAGATTGAGAGATAAATATGAGATATTTGATTATTAAGTATAACTCAAATAATGATAAAATATATTTTGTCTCTTCATATGGAGGTGTGAATACTTTTACCACCAAATAGGAGTTTCATGAAAAATCATTTAAAGGTCCTTTTCAATTGTGAACCCTTAATTTTGATGGTGATCAATCAAATCAAGGTTTTGGTGTTGGCATGGCCCTCACAAATCTATAACAAAAGTATTAATTATTTTCCTATGGGTTGTAGTTCCCCTACACTATTAATTGATTTGAATATGAAGATCTAATTCTAGGCCTATAATTTGAAGTAAATCATAATGTTAAGTAAATATAAATCTTTTATGATTCTAAACTAGTTATGAATTAGATCAAAAATAAATATTAGTGCAAACTCACTTATTTAAATAAGTACAAGAATGATCATGGAACCTGATTGAGTCCTTTGAATCATTTAGTATGAAATCCATTCAAATGGAAGAGAACCAAACAAAAGACTCATTAGCATCTTTAGTTGCTAATCTGACACCACTCCAAGAGTCTAAAATGTATAAATTATATATGGAACTAGTTTTTGCTCTTCTACCCTAGACAACATGGACAATTTCTTGGTGTTCAAATATGATCAATGGATTATGCAATTCATGATTTTTTTAGATATTTTGAATCCCAGATAATAAATGAAGATATTATACTAATGCATATTGAAAACTTGGGAGAAGATGTCTTTTAAATTAAAGTATAATAACATCTCTTTAGACATGATCCCCTTGGGATGAGATTTTGATATAAATCCTAAGGCTCAAAATAAAAAATAGATCAAAGTAATAGATTCATATTTCATCAAAGAGAATATTTAAATTTACCAACATCCCTAATTTGTGAATTTAGGCTTGATTTGCATAGAGAATTAAAATAAAAGATTGAAGATATTAATTTTAGATTATTAATATGTCATTTCATGGACATATGATGACCTAAAGGTATTTGACCCTAGGGTGATCACTCATACCATTCCCCTAAATCTAGAGAACAAGCCTTTTAGGAAAAGATAAAGGTTAGTGAATCTAATCCTAAAACCTCTTATACAGATTGAAGTATGGAAGCTAATGGATGCTATTTTTTTTCCAAATTAGACATTAGACCTAGGTATACAATCTTTTACTAGTCATAAATGAGAATTAATAAATAAAATTCTACGTTTATTTAAGAAACTTAAACAAAGTGTCAAAAAAGGACAATTACCCTCCACCCACTTTATATGAGGTAATTTAGATGCTAAGTAGATCTGAGATGATGTCTTTCTTGGATGGATCCTTGGGATAAAATCAAGTATTGGTTGAATCAAAAGATAATATTAATACCACCTTCACCACTAAGTGGGAAAATTTTAGATATTAAATTATTTCAATCTACATAATTAATGTGGAATCCACCTTCTTAAGAGCAATGGATTTTACCTTTTAAGGATTGGTGGCAAAGTTTATCATCACTGATATGGATGACCTCACTTTATTTTCAAAATAAATATTGTATCATATATAATAGCTATAAAAGGTCTTAGATAGATGCATAATATATGGGATCTCTCTGAAGCCAAAGAAGAACATCTTTGGAGTTACTAAAGAAAAGCTCTTAGGTTATATCATCACCAAAGATAAGATATACATCTATCCATAATGAATTTAGGATTTTTTATGTTTACCCTACCTAACAAAAATAAAGATTTTAAATATTTATTTAGAAATATTTACTTTTTAAGGAAGTTTATTTATGGTTTTGTAGAGATTGTAAAGCCATTGAATGCTATGTTAAAATAGGATGTGAAGATTGAATGGATAGAAAAATCCAAAAAATCATTATTGGATATCAATAACACAAGAACTAAAACACCAATTTTGATTAGTCATGATTTAAATAAATATTTTTATCTTTATTTTTCATCTCAAAACATTTTGTTGTTATAGTACCTACAGAAAAGGTGGAAGATAGTGAACATGTCATTGCCTTCATGGCACCAATCTGAAGGATGTAGTTTTGAAATATTCCATGATTAAAAAATAAACATATGCCTTCATCAAATACATCAAAAAATTAGTCATTATATTCTAAGGAATAAAACATACACCATTGTCTTAGACTGAACTATCAAGCTCATGTTTGGTTAAAATGAGTTGGCAGAGAAGAGGAAAGTGGATGGCCAAACTCTAGGAGTTTAACCTAGAGATTAGACCTAATAAGATGGTAAGAGTCTGGAAAATCATCTAGTTTATGATTAAAAATTATAATTCATCCACATTCAACACATAAATGAGGCTTAGGTAGTTGGTGGAGAATGGTACTCATAGATTATCCACTACCTTCTTTCATTAACATGTCTTTCTAAACTAAATATGGAGAAAATATGATCCCTTAGGCTCAAATTGACTTATTACATAATCAAGAAAAGAGTCTTGTACAAAAATAATTATGAGGGTGTCTTTATAAGGTGAATTTTAAAATAATAAGATGTTTTAGATATTTTTAATAATTTGCATTAGAATATAGGTAGTTGGCATACCTCAGGAAATACAACTCATAAGATTCTGAGAATGGGATACTACTAACCTATAATTTTCAATAATGCCCATATTTATGTTAGGACCTACCATGACTTCCAAGTATTTGGAAAAATAGAAATAAATGCTACATGGTCTTTTTATCTAGGCATAGAAGGATATCCCTTTTCCCAATGGTACCTTGAATTTATTGGGGTTATAAACCTAAACTCCGTAATAGGGCACAAATTTATCCTAATAGTTATTAATTACTATACCAAGTGGATATAAGTTATTAAAATAGATAATTATAGAGCACTTGATGTCATAAAGTTTATAGAAGAGAATATATTGACCAATTTTGACACTTTCATTTCCTTAGTTTATGATAATGGTCCAACTTTTCAATCTTCTATATTTATAGATTAGGACTAAGAAAATAAAATCACAATCAAGTTTTCCTCAAACTACTACCCATAGGGAAATAGAGTGGTTGAATCTACCAATAATAATATGATGGATGTAATTAATAAGTTTGCAAAAGATAAACCAAGATAATAACATCTCTTATTAAAATATGCACTATGGGTAGATAGAACTAGGTATATGCAAACCCTCAAGGCTTCACATTTTTTATTGGTGTATGAAAAACAACCAGTCTTACCCATCACTCTCAAGATACCAAAATAACATTTTATTAAAGAGTACATAGGATAATATGAAAGGGTATAATCTACACTATTAGACATAATCTAGATGGAAGATGCAAGAGCAAAATCACTACACAACTTTAGTAAACATTAGGATATTGTGAAGCAATATTTGACAAAAGATCCAAGATCAATGCCTTTTATATTTTACACTTAGTTATTTTGTGGGATAAATAACATGAAAATAATGTAAAACATGTTAATTTCACTCCTTTGTGTATTGGACCCTATCATATATCAAAAATCCTTGGTAATAATGTCTTTTGGTTGAAAGACCACCAAGATAATGACCTCACTTTTCTAATCAATATAAAAAATTTAAAGCATTATTTCATGGCCACTCCAACTAGAGATGTATTAAAGTGAACTATAATTTTATAATTAAGATATAAATATTTTAGATTTATTTCTTTCTATATTAGATTTCCTATTTTATAAAATTTTTTTTGCTATTTTTTGTATTTTACTTTCAATAGATTAGTTGTTATGCTTTTTAGGTTGGTTTTCTAAATTACATAATGGACTCACCAATTTATTAAATTGGGACTAAAAAGAGGGTGGGGGCGGGGGATGCTAATATAAGCGGATAATATATAAGGAATCATAATTGGTATTCATAAGGATTTATTCTGATATTACTCGAATTTATGTAATTGAGGTATTTATTGTGATTAAATTAGGTTCTACTTAGGATCAATGAGTTTATTGGAATTATAGGATTTAATTTTATATAATCATACAATTTTTATAAGGTATTTTCATTTTAAAATATATTTATTACACTATTTCATGCTAAAACTTAAATAAGAAATCATAAACATATAACTAGATATACACTGGTACTGACATATTGACAAAATAAGTTTTTTTATACATATACTTAGATAATGGTGGTTCCCAACCCTTTTCTATTTGTGTAATTAAAAAACAAAATCATACAAATTAATATAAGATGCATGATCCAAGTAATCTCTACCATGGCTATGGACACCTAAATGGTAGTAGAGTAAGTATTTGATTGGAATAAGAGGTATCTATGTCATGGATATGGACATCTAGATAGAAGAAAAGAAATGCCAAAGCTTTATTTAATATTTGGTTACTATATCATAAGTCAAAATTAAACCTACATTATTTATTTATCTATCTAAAAAAACTTTCATAACCAAGAGGAATTGACTTCACTAGATCATACCCATAAATCAAAGGAATAGAAAGGGTTAGTATATTGCATGAAGAAGTAGGATTTTGTTTTAGATTTTAGTTTACTTATTATTTATTTATGGAACTAAAATTTTATAATGGTGAATTATTAAAATTATAGGTTCTCAAAATATTCAAGAGTATTTTCTCTTGAGAATCACCATTTTTTGTGCCCTAACACACACTCCATTTAAAAAATTCAAAATAAGGGCCCATTTTTGAAAATATTTATTTAGTCCCATTTTAATCCTAGGAATCCATGATAAGGATTTATTAATACAATATTCTATGGTTATCTTGGAATTTTAAAGTTAAAAAATTAAAAAATTAAAAATCAAAGCTTGAATGATCATCTTGATTTATCCTAAACCTTAGGTTTTCATAATTCTCATGATTTATATGGACTAAAAAGAATGATGTTTTTGTTATGGTTTCATTATAATTATTAATTTCCATATGACCTTTGATAGGGACTCATTACTTATTAATGTTTGGGAATCAATTTATTATGTACAAGACTAGGATGGGTGGCATCATTGCACTATCTAAAACCCATATCCATTTGAAAAAAAATTTAAGTGTTAAAAAAAAGGGATACATAGATCTAATAGTTAGATAGGTGGAATCCATATAATACTTGTGACCTTAAGCTTTCACATTTTTTTTAAGTGTTTAAAGTTTCTAAACTCTGAGAAGAGGACATGTGGTGTTGTTTCATTACACAAAGCCCAAGAGACATTAAAATTAAAATTTATTTAGTCTAATGGTCCTAAGTTCCCATAGTCTAATATTCCTAATCTTCTAAATTTTGAGTGTTTGAATAATGGTGATTTTTCATCAATTCAGAACCACGAAAGGATTGACATAGTCCAATGGTTTTTAGTTCATGTAGTTTATAGGTTATGAGCTTCTGAGATCTAAACATTCAGCACTTGGAATTTTTTTATTTTCTAAGATTGTGTAAACATTTCATCGTTCCAATGTCCCCATGGAACTATACATTAATACCTTTGAAATTCTAAGCTCTAAGAAAGTGATAAGTGGCACAAACCTATTGGCCCAAATTTTCAAAGAAAAAATACTCAATCACTCGACTAATGACCCTATGGCTCCAATTCATTTTTCCCCCAAGGTCCTAAGATCACACCACATGTTTACATTCTAGTACATAAAACCTCTACACAAGCATACATAGATGAAAATTATCATTATCCCATGCTCTCAAGTCCCCATAGACTCGAGTTTGTTCCACATGGCATAATTGCATTGACTCTCTACCCTAAAGTATATAAATCTTATATGAATATTTAAAGACCTGAGTGAATGAAAATTTGATAAGTTTCACAATATAAAATACATGGGATACAATTATACATAAATGAGTTTCAAAACAAGGAAAAAAAAGTGAATAAATGAATATTTAATAGGTGTCTAGAATGTGATAACTAGATGTATAAAGCTAATAAATAGTTTTTATATGGTAAATAATTAAACCTAATAGAGTTGACTATTGCATTTAAATTTAAATAAAAATGAAATCAAAATTTCATTATTTACATTGATGATACATGAGCACATTTAATACTTAGATGTTTAGTAATATATGTAAAATCTAGTTGAAATTTACTCACTTTACCATCAACCTATCAATCAAAATTTGAGATTATGATCCCTCAAGCATCCAAATACCCCTATTTATTCCCACAAAACTTATAGAGAACAAACCACATGATTTAAAAAATAAATTATATAGTTTGGAGTGACAAAATGGTCTCATCTTCAAGTAAAGCATATGTATAGGCTCCTTCAATTTATTATTGTGTTAGAGGTGAGGAATTTTTGGATATAATGTTCTATAAATCCTCTTTAGTAATTCAAATTTATTCATTATTCAGTGCTTTGGGATGCCATAGAGTACTTCCTTTGAAAATTAATCCTACTTATTTAGATGGACATAAATACATCCTCACTTCTATCAAGTACTTTACTAAGTGAGTTTAAACCATTCCCCTTATGTAACTAGTATTCATATTTACAAAATCATTCTAAACCACCTCATTTGTTGATTTAGAAATC
Source organism: Torreya grandis (assembly GCA_037957365.1). NCBI lineage: Eukaryota > Viridiplantae > Streptophyta > Pinopsida > Cupressales > Taxaceae > Torreya > Torreya grandis. Next base: position 743,527 of record JARHVA010004894.1, on the reverse strand, counting down.
CTTCTACCATTATAACTCATAATGGTGTATTGTTTAAAAATAATTATGTAAAGGCACTCCATGCTAGATACCATATCAAATAAAAAATTTCCACTCCTTATTTTCTTCAAAGTAATGGCCAAACTAAAGAATCTAATAAGACCCTAGTCCAAATACTTAAAAATAACATTAATGTTTTTGGTTTTGATTAGAATTTTAAATTATTTCCCACCCTCTAGGCCTATCATACCAATACTCAAACCCAAATAGGATACACACCATATCCTTTCATTTATGGATCTAAAACCATTCTCCCTATCGATATCGAGTTGCCATACACATTTCAAGGTAAGATATAATTGATGTGGAGGAATATCAAATATCTCAACTATAAGATCTTAAACTACTTGATGAAAAGAGGGTACCTACATTGAATGACATTCAAGTATATCATAATAGGTTATGACATAACTATAAAAAGGGCATCAAACCCTAAGAGTTTGAACTTGGTGATCTTGTGTTGAAAAAAAATCATAAAAACACCAATGTATCACATGAAAATAAAAGAACATTTGAACCAAAATAGATGTCACCATTCATCATCATAGATAAATATGGTTTAGTATCATATAGATTGTCTACACCATATGGGTAAGATTTAGATAAGCCCATGAATATTATGCATCTCAAGAATTTTTAAACTTGATTGTGATTGAAAATTGTCTATGAGGACCCATATTTTGGGGAAAAACCTAATACCTCCCCTTCATTCCTTTTATAATAATTTTAATCCCTTTTGATCTCATTCACCTATCCTATTACCAATTTTGATCTTGATTATTATTTAAAGGTGCAATTGATATATTCATATGTTATACTTCATAGAAAGTTTCAACAAACATTATATATTTGGTCATTGTCAACTCATCCTTGAGGGAAGAATCTTAGTATACTTATGATTGGTTTCCCTATATAGTGGTACATAAAATTACATATCTCAAATATTTCCAAATCTTGTACCATTCCTTAAATTTTATTCCACTCCTGTTTTGCACAATATTATTGATTAAGTAATATCTTCTAATGTAGGTTGAACTATAATGGCTTGAGGTCCAATTAGACTATGTATGTATCAATCAATTTTTGAGGTCATATCAACCACTCCTTTTTCCATGATATTTCAATTTTATAAACATCCTAAGCCATGTTATTTCCATTTTTTAATCATCTTAATCCATGTTATTGACATTTTTTGGTTATCCTATGACATGCCCATGCCACTTTTTGAGCATCTTAAGCTATGCTCTCACCATTTCTTAAGTAACCTAAGATATACTCTCACTATTTTATGAGTAACCTAAGCCCTTATATCACCATTTTTCAAGAAACCTATGACATGTTCTCACCAATTTTTTAGCAAACTAATTCATAATATTGTCATTTGGTGAGTTAGAACATTTTGTATTGCTTAATCCTTCATTGAGTTAAGATGCCAAAAAAAACTAAAATTTTAAAAATCCCCAAAAAAATAAAAAATTCAAAAATTAAGAAAAAGGGTTTAAAATATCCATGAAAGATATACAACTATGAAATATTTGTTTTGTTTGTCATCCTATTTACCAATGGCCTTTAGTCCAATTCTATATGGTGTTGTTTGATATATTTATTGGGTGGGATCATTTTATCCAATAATAATTATTTTAAATTAACATTACCATTACCATTATTTCATTACACTCCCATTTATGGGAGAGCTACATCAACATGAGGTATACATAGACTATGTAGGTAGTGCTTTGATGTATGGGGCATCTCAGGTCAACTCAACCACTATTATTTCTATTTATATTTTCCCAATCTATTTAATGCTCTTATTATTTTTAAAGTATACCATTTATATTTTTCTTCTAGAATCAATTTCTTAATTGTCACCACTCTTATTTTTTCCCCATCCTAGGAGAAATACATTTGGATTGAAGTCCACTAGACCATGTAGGCAACATCCACTTGTATGGGGCATTTGGATACATCTCGGCCACCCCTTCCTTTTTCTTCAATATCCCTTTTCTATCCAAGTTACTATCTTGTCCTCTTGGGTTATCCTCTAAATATTAAGGTAAAAAACTCCAATAGTAACACTTTCCTTTCACACATGCATAAATGATCAACTAATTACTTGTTATTTATCTTTGATTGTGTTTTTGTGTATTTGATTGTTTACTTGTTAAATTTGTTTTTTATTGGTATTGGTTAATTTAATTTATTTTATTTTACTCAGTTTCATTTAGTTTTATGCATTATGTTTGACATGTAGGGATTGGACATTTATATATTATCCCAAGTTTTTACATTTACGTTTAAATCAAGTTCTTATGAATATGACATCCAAGGTTATCATGATTAATTTATAAATATGGTTAATAATGTCAAATTCAAATTAAAAAATCAAGTGCTAGAAGTGTAATAAGTATTATTATTGTATTAAATCTCCTTGTCTATTATACTTCAAAAAAATCATTGAAGCCCATGACTAGTTGATATTTTACTCATGATACATATCAACAATTGATCATATACAAAAATTCAAAAACATTTCTCAAACATGATAAACTAATCCAATATCAAGTGCCAAATCAAAACAGACCACATTTTTAGTGCAAAGAATCACATCAGAGCATCTTAATGATATTATAACCATATAATCATGGAAAATAAATATTATACATTAAATATCAACATAAAAAAAAATAGTAACCATAATCATCTAATAAAATTTTATATTCTATCATCATGACGTAGTAACCAAATATTGAATTAGAAAAGAGCATCACATATAGATATATATAAGAGTACATGTAAATCAATAAGATAAAAAATATACATAGGCATGATATATATCTCACTAAACCAAATGTCATATACATCATGAGTATATACATATCACTATATAAAAAATGATGTAAACTAACTTTGGATATTTGAATCCTTTTGCCACGTTTGCTAAGGTGGCCCCATATGCTTTGGTGATGGAAGAGGTGGTGTTTAATGCAATAATTACACTAATGAATATTTTTTATGTGTCTTGAACCCAATGGACTTGGAATACAATCTCTATGCCTCATATACCTCAAAATTTGATGCCCTACCCATTGTCGGTATGGATCCCTCATAAAATCTTTGATAATACACTACCTCATCCTTAGTTTGAAGGCTTTCAAGGATAATTTGTGATGAAACTAGACTTTTAAGTACCAAACATGTTATATATCACTCCCTACATAGATTATGTATGTCTACCCAAGTCTTATCCCTTTATGACTGAATAATTGGTATTTGTGCTGCATCTACCTTCAGTGAGGCAATCTCTTACCAAATGATTGTCATTTGTGCCACTTCTACGTTCATTAAGGCAATATTTTTCTAAAGACTTGAGATCTCTATGTCTCTATGGGTCACTTGATGTTGTATCTAGATTAAACTAACCTAAAACTATATATCTCAACCACTCTCATATTAATCTCCTCCTATAATATAGTTTCATCTCTACTTGCTCTTGTAATACCTAGAGGGCCTACCTGGCCTGGGTCATATGAACCCCCCTATTTCCTCTAGATATAATCTCCACATTTATCCCTAGGTCTAGGTTGCTACCTCTATCCTCATTTATATTATTATCCATTGAACCACCTTCTAGTCAATCCTACACCTATCCTTGTATTTGTGCTACTAGCAATAATGCAAACTATATTAGGGCACCTTAGGATGATGTCAATCTCTCAAGTATAAATCAGACCCACCATGCCATTTATGTTGTTGTCACTCTTGCATCAACTTGGCCTTCTATATATATCCATGCCACCTATGGTACTAACCCATATCTAGATTTAGCCATATGCCTATCTATGAGTTGTCCTAGTTTATTGATCTCTTTGGTGACATGAATAAATAATATTGGATCTTCTAGTACATCTTGTTGTATGCCTAATTGGCATTATACCTCATCTAGTCCATATGCCTTAATAATATGTGCTTATCTACCTATAATAAAACATTTGGTGGTCATGAATGTATTATATTGACCATCACTTGACCACTAAATTTTTAAAGATAGATAGGGGTGATAGACAAAATATCCATCACCCATATCATCTATTGTTGTATAATATATGTAGATATCTCCTTTGAATCCTCTAAGGCTAGATCCTATCTAAACCCGTGCATATGCCATAAACTCATTTGGGTCCCATACTCACCTTTCTCCCACTGACCACTCTATAGTAATGTGCTCAAAAGCACAAACTTAGATCAATGTAGATGTGTCATTACTACATCCACCTCAGTGCACAACTATGTGTAAATCATGATACATCTAAGATAGTATAGTTACCCCCCCAAGAAAATATGGTGGTGTCATCTAGTATATATTTGACCATTACACCTAGGACTATATGAAATAATAAACCTCTCTTTTTAGGTAGTAGGTTGCTGCTAAGAATGGCCATAAGTACCACTACCTATCAATCAAAATATGCTAGTGGAAAGGGTTCCTTTAAAGGTAGTTCATCTAGTCAGATATCTATGTAAGTTTCAATTAAATAAATATTCACTCTCCCACTCTCCATAGGAATACAAAAGCCAAAAATAAGGTCATATAACAACACCTATCACCTATGATGCCATAATAATATAGTGGTCACCCTTTAATCAATGTCTTCATAGTCTACCATACATCCTCTAAAGTAATGGTGGCCTCTCTAGTGGGAAAGTGGAATGTCAACATCTCTAAATTCCATCTCTTAGATAGTGTACTAAGATATGATATATCCACTCTAATCATAGGAATAAATGTAATATGTAACAAACCCAAGGATCTGTGAATCCATACATCTCCTCAGTCTAAATTTGCCTCATTTATAGGTAGTTTGAACATCACTCATGTGTAATCAAGACAACAAACCATTCTTACAAACACCAAAAAGGTTATCACAAGTCACTAAATCTATCAGTGACCAAATACAATATATTATACATGCCAAGAACATCATTTTAATCTATTCTATGACTAGATCAATTGACCACTTCTCTTATAAACAAACTTAATTTCTTTCTCCTGGACCAATTTTCCATTTTTGGCATTTTTTCTATATTTTTTTGGTAATTTTGTTCTTTTCATGTCTTCACCATTTTATTTGGTATTTTTAATATTTTCATAGTTTCATCAAATTCTTTGATGGTTTCTCCTTACCTCACATTTTTGTTATTTCATTTGGTAGTTCCACTCTTTTTACATTTTCATTGAATAGATATTTCTGATGTTTTCTAGTATTTTTACCATTTTGTGTGAAACCACTAATTTATCAATATTTTTTCCAATTCCATGATATTTTCACCATTTTTGACTATGAAACCATGGATTTAATTTTTCATGAAATCAATAAAATCACCAAACTCTTACTTTTAACTAGTAATAAATGTTATTAAATGTGAATTTTAGAAAAGATGAACTTAATTATCGATTGCCCCTCCTATAGTGGCCACCTGTACTCTCAGTCTTGGTCACTAAGGCGTCTTTGTTAGGCACATGAAGCCATTCTTATTACAACCTCTCATGTAAAACGAGATCACTTTTATTATAAAAGGTACAATAAAAATGAATAGTTGTTACCCTTATAGTTAAATATAAAGTTTGTATTTTGAAAATTTTACCCTTATTCCACATTCCCATTTTTTTCTTCCTCAAAGGCCTATATTAAGCTCCATTGGCCACTTTTCATCTTGTTTTCTACTATATTCATCATTTTTTGACCTCTTTTCCTATGAACCATGCATTTTCTTCATTTTAATGGCCTATCCATTTTAAATTATTCTCCAAATCCCCTTGAGGGGTCATCCAAGGATTATCAAGTGACCTATAGGGCATAAATATTGAGATCATTGGCTTGTAATTTTATCTAAGTGTGAACACATCATTATTAAATTCTTTTATTAATGACTTTTTATTTATTTTAAAATATGTTATTATGGTTGGTGTGTCATAACACCTTATCAAACAGGTAAAAAAGGTATACACTCCATTTTAACCACTTTTGCTTCTAAACTTCAATCAGAACAACTTTCTACAATCACTTATAAATCTAGTCAAGATCATAAATAAACCCAATTTACCCACACAAGTACCATTTTAATCTAAAATCATAGAGACAAACCCTTGATTGGGGAAATGGATTGTATCATAATATTAATTTTATCAAACACACATTGATATACAATTGAGTTAATTTAACTTTGGTTGTTTTGGCCATGTGGTGGCCTTTTGTGGAGTATGTTCTCTTCCCAAGGCTAATTGTATCTTGGTTTTGGATATGCTTTTTGGGTGTGACTTTTCCACCTTTATTTTTTATATGATTAATAATGTACTATATCTTGTTTTATTAATTAAAGTATGTTTTTCAATAAAAAATTAACCTTTTGCTAGTGTTATTTCAAGACAATTGAATGAATATTTGATTTACAAATGAACATTTTAGGTATTATATTCTTCTAATTTCTAATTAATCACCTTGATTAATTATCTTAAGTATTCTTCTAATATAAAATTCCATAGATTTCAAATTATTTATTTTCCATAAATAAAAATGGCTTTATTACCTTATATAGGGGAAAGTCAATAGAATGGAGTGGAGTGTGGGAAATGTGTATTATGCAATGGAATTTTTCATAGTATCTTGAATGTCTTACATGATTCTTACACACTCATCTCCTACATGGCTTATGACACACTCCAAAAGGACAAGTCATTGCAATTTTATTCAAAGACTTCATTCCACATTCTAAAAAGGATCTTAAACAGAGTTTCTTACACACTCCATGTGTGAAATCATGAATTTAAGGATTAATTATCCACTATTTATCTTGATCTAAGATCAATGGTTCACATTCATTCCAATAGTATATAAATATAAGGGACTTTCTCCACTATAGACAAGATCTTTTGAAGTAAATTTACCATGTCAATCACACTAAAGTTTTAACATTCTCATGCCATTTCCAAGACAAGCCACAAGTAGACAAGGGGATATTATTCCCACATATGAAGTCAAAATTTTTAAGAAACTCTAGCTATACAAGATGAGCACATGCCTCTTCGGTTTAAAAAGAAAATAAGTCTTCAAAGAAGGTATACACATTAAATTTTTTTATTCAATATTATTCTTCTATTGCTTATTCTTTCTCAAACCTATTGGATATGCTTGGCATGTTATATTCATACAATTATATTTCAGTATATTCACAAAAAATGAACTAACCCTATTTGGATTCTCATTCTAAACCATCAATTTGTTTAGACTATGTAGATAATGACAAATCATTGAGAAATCTCTTCACAATAAGTCTCAAAGAATATTATCTTAGATGGTTCTATGATCTTCATCTTAAATAAATAAAGTCTTTCAATACTTTATAAAATTATTTCTTATCATAATTTTCTATCAACATTGGTGAAAATCTATCAATTTATCAAATTGAAAATCTCAAACAAGGATCTAATGAAATAATAAATGAATATTTTATAAGATACAAGAATATTCCATAAGAAATGAAAAATCAAATGGTTGATAATGAACTTCAAGATATCTTCACTCAAAGTTTTCTATATCCACCCCAAAAATATATGGTGTTTGATAAGTTAAAATATTTTGATGATCTATGTCATATGGTTAAAGAGTGTGAGGTCAAATATATTACTTTAAACAAGTTTAATTATACTAAAAATTCTCACTCTACTTTAATTATTAAGTTTCAAATCAAGCCAAATTATAAGATAAAACTAAATGAAATAAAAAATGAAGCTATTATTATAGTTAATGTTATTTTACAACTAACTCAAAATATTCAATTAAAAGATCTAGCAATGAGGAAATTCTCAATGTTAACTTCATATCCTCATTCATTAATGCAAATTCTACTTGAATGTAATCTCATCACTCCTCCACCAATGGAACTAGACATGTCTAGACCACAATTTTTTTTTATTACAATGCATATTGTGAGTACCATAGATGCATTGGGCATTCCAAAGATATATTTTTCAAGCTCAAACATAATATTTAAAACATAATTGATGAAAACATTATCGATATTAGCACACCTATTAAAGAGGAGAAGCCTCAAGAAAATGACAATTCAAAGCTCAAAATTTACAAAGATCCTTTTCCAAATCATGAAGTGAAAAATAACAAGGATAATACTGGACTATATTATGTATATAATACTCATCCTCCTCCTTATACATATGGACACCCACTTGATAGAATCATTTCTACAATTATAAGTAAAAAACCACTACATAGTATGATTACATTTTATGATAGTAATTTTTTTTAATGATGATTTAGATATACATGCAATCTTTATTCAATAATATGTTGAAAAAAAATCCATACATATTTTCATGATAAACAATGGATCACATGAAAATATTTTCACCATAACACTTCTCTACTCTCTTGGTTACATATATCAATATTTATAGGATAATTCTAGAGTTTTCAAATAATTATTTAATTATACATGTGATAATTTTGGACATATAATGCTACCCTTACAATTGGGTCCTCTCATAATTCCCACTCCATTGTTAATTATATTGAGCACATGTCTTTGATATGCTATTAGGATGCCCTTGGATATAAAATATTAAATAAATACCTTTTAAAATTCATAAATGTATTAAATATATTCATGGTAATTAAGTGGTAAAAAATAAAATAATATAATATGAATATCATTTATAACCAATAATATTTATTTCTTCTACAAAACATTTTGAAGGAACATACATTGAGCAACATGGTAAAAAGGTCTAGTAAGGAAGACAATGACAAAACCATGCAGAAGTGAGAATAAGATTAGGGATGAGTTTTCATGGATTATAAATATTTCCAATTTAATGTGTTTTTTTTTTCAAGACCTATAATATATGTTCATATTGGTTATATTTTTTGGAGGTCAATGAAAATATTGAAAATGTTTTTCACAAGATGACATGTCTAGTGAAGATGAGATAGTTAAGATGTAAAGTTGAGACATTGGTCTATAAGACCAATATTGTCACTATAAAATTGGAATATATCTATATTATAATTACATAATGATATAATAGTATCATACACATATATCAATAGTTCCTAAAAGTTACCATATAGGTGCTAAAAGTCATAATCACCATGACTGGTCCTCAAGATAGAATGGCAGTTTTGGGTATCTAAGATGGACTAATAAGTTTGAGATGTTATATATTGATTTAATGTATCTAATTAAAATTTAATGTTTTTTTTTTATGTATATAACTTATACATGATTTATAAAATGTTGAGAGTCAGTTTAATAAGTTGAAATATGAAAGACAAAAAGGCTTGTCTGGCTGAGCAAGGACTGTGAAAGAGGTCAACTTACATGATTAGTTTAGAATTTTTGAAGTATATAATCTGATTATAAGCAACCATTAACATGAATTAAAATTCTCAAAAAATTTCCTCAAAAGATTTTTATTCATTGACTTGGTTAACTCTATCTATTAGACCAAATACTAAGAAATAATCACTTTTCTATGGGGTCCACTTACTCATCTATCAGACCAATTCCACCTAGAGGTACTTGGGATAGTATAAAACAAGTTATAATTAAATAAAATAGGTCATAAAAACCATTATAAGACATTTTTATTAATATTTTTGACATTGGGTCACTATTAGCCTTTTAATATGGTTTAGACTACCTTCCACTCTTAATAATCATTCATAAAGGATTACCATTCAAATGCAAAAAAAATTGATATAAAATAAACCTAGGACCCTTCCCAAACTACCATGAAAATCTCATTACTCCATTCATAGGTTTTACATGGCAACAAGCACAAAAAAAACCATCTTGGGTCTGCAACACTCCTTACTATCACTTGAGAGAACCTCAACACCATTTTCATGATTTATCCTTCAAAATTTGACCTAAGACTTTGAAAAAACACTTGAAACAAATTTTGAAACCTGTAAAGATTCTCTCATGATCTCTATCACCTTGGAAACTAAACTTGACCCCTCATCAGGCCACACTAGGTCTCTTTGCTCACTAGGCCTAAACCTATAAGTTACATTTAGACCTTGAAAATACTTGAAACTTATTGAATTGCTCTAAAAACCTCATAATAATGTCATAAAACCTCATAAAATTCTCAAACACTACCAATATTCTTCTCATAAGCCTTAGACTTCACACGTCATCTTGATACCAAGCCTATGCCTTCTCACTAGGTCTCTTCATATACAGACTAAGACAAGAGCTAACCTTAGAGCTATTATGAAGAATTATTTTCCTCATTATAATTATTGAAAAAATTTATACATTCTCTCATTCCTATACTAACAAAATTCATAAATATTCATTATGCTTCATGCATACACCTTCTCACAGGGATAGACTAGGCTTCTCAAGACACTTGGTATTCAAAGACTTGAACTTAAACAAGATATATCTAAAATATATCAACCAATAAAATTCTAAAATCATTATTATCTAAATAAAAAACTATTATAAATATGCTCATGAGATTTTTACATCACAATAATGATCTAAGACCTCATATATAACTCAAAAACTACTAAACCATGCTCAAGTCATGATGAATGCTCACCATGTAACATCATAATAACATCTATGGGACATAAATGATACTTATAAACCTTTGAAATAAATGAAAATATTAATTCCTAAATCAAAAAAATAAGAACATACCTCAATAATTTCCCCCTTTCTTACTGATGGAAAACACTCTAACAAAGCAGATCATTCTCATCTCCTCAAGCTGAATCTACCCCAAAGTAGTATTTTTCCTAATTTGATCTTTATCCCCCTTTGAAATTAATGACAAAGGTTCATCTCTAACAACATTACCATCTAATCCTTGGACCTAAAACATTCATTATCCCTAAATAAGATTGATCTTCCTCTAATCAACCAAATAGGATCTCATCTCATAGAAGTACTAAACCATGCTCCCCTTATGATTATGTAAACCTCAAATACATGAACATTAATTACCTTTCTTGATATCTAGAAATAATTAAAAAAAGAAACTCCCTATTTTTCAAATAATATTATTGGTAATGAAAATCATCTTCAACATCTAAAAAATCAACACATAGGAACAAAGAAACTTAAGAAGCATCTTAGACACATGCTCCCCCTAATAACATGCATACCATTTTTAGATGAACTCATAACACACTATTGCTCACCTTGTCCTTGATATGACTAAAACTAATTGATCACACTTAGAATACTCACTAAGATACCTCACCTTGACATCCATTGAATAACTTTACCTTGTATTTCAACAACACTTCTAGGTTTGTTAACAAACATCAAATTATATTCATAATCGCATTGGTATTACAAACCAATCTATAGCTTATATTCCTTCTTAGAACTCATGATCAATCTAAATTCCTCTTTATGTTTCACAAGCCATCATGGCTTAGACTATCTCATAAAAAAATCCATGTAAAAAATTTCTAGTTAGGTTTGTGAGACCTCATTCTCTATGGTAGACCTATGTCAAACATTCTTCATGAAAAAAACCATTCAACACCTCTACATGAAACATTCATCAAACTTTGTCAAGACTGATATGTTATATTATATATTGAAGTAAGATTAATCTGATTAGTCTTGTACTTCACATACTTTGGCAAAGACGTCATACACTATCCATATGCATTACATTATCCTAATGTCACCTTGACATTCACCAAGATCACTAAACTCTACACGGTTCATTTCAAGACACTCCATCTGATGTTCATTGAACTCTACAAATCTTTACAAGTTCATTCACTTCATGAAATATCTTCTAGGTTTTACTATCCTATGGAGTCTTGAAACCCTCATTACATGCCAGTCATGTCATATTATTCAAACCCTTATCCACCATTGATCATCCCCATAAGGTATAGTCATCTTTTAGGTATTTATACACTCAGATGCATATTCAAATATTGACAATAATAAAATGAACAAAGTGAACATACAAAAATCTCCCCCTTTGTTATTATACTTGATATTACTTTCTCTCATTAGGGCTATCAAACCATACTAGAAAAAATAAGCTCTCTGACTCTCGATTGAAGGCATCTTTATCCACACATGAGCTAATATTGATGATCAACACACTTCATGAAACATATATCTTTAAAACCTGATCTTTATCAGCCCAAATAACCTCTTTCAATGATCATTACCTTGTCACAACATATACTTTCATCTAGTCTTTCTCATCTAGAATACTTATCATCTTTAGGTTTGACTTTTGACTTGGCTTCTACATAATCTTTTTGAGCTAATAAAGAACACTTTTAGCATTATTTAAAATATAAATTATGTCCTATAGTAGAAAATAACTCACCTTGGTTTATGATTTTATCATTACTCATCTTGTCAACCTTCTTCTTCTTAGTCAACTCTACTAGTATGATTAGTCTTTGGTAGACCATCATTGCAATCATGATAAACATTGTCATCATCATACTTCAAGTTTGTGCTTCTTAGGATCACCTTTAGGATTTTAGGCCTCTCTCAAAGGACTAAATTTGATACCAAATGTTGTAAGAATAACCACTAATGGGGGGTGGTGGAATCAATGTGCTTAAATCAATAAAACAATTTCACTTTCCATTCAAGAAAAAATCATTCAAACATATACATCAACCAATGCATAAACAAGCATCCACATAAGCGTACAAAATATGAACACAAAATTTATGTGGGAAACCATCACGAGGGATAAAACCCACTAACACAAATCTTGGAATATAGTATTATAAGGCATGAGTCAAGATTTATTGAGGCAATAATCCCATAAGGAGCACCAACCCCTCACTAGTTAAGCACTAACTCAACTAGTCTTTTAGAAAGCACCAACTTGAAAGGAGGAACCAACCCAATAATTGACCCATCAACAAATTGTACACTTCAATAAAAATTATGAAACTATTAAATTTCAATGCATCTCTCACTCCTTTTTGATAAAGAAACAACTCAACCAAGACCAACTGAATCACCTTAAGACACGTTGTTGCTTAGCCAATAGATGGTGACCTCTTCTTCAACTCTCTATCTTCTCTATATGGATTCCACTCACTATCATACATCAATAACAAATATCTGATGAAGATATTATAGTATCTATAAATAAATCAACTCATTTATCTCTTCTCAACCTTCTATCCCTCTCAAAACAACCTCTTAGGCTTCCTTCCTCAATATGCCTCTTACTAGGATTATTAGGTCAACTGGCCTTGACATCCACATGTAGCAACTCAATTATATGTTAATCATAATATATCTCTCCTCTTATTATGGTATTAAAGTCCTCCTAATCCTTAAAAATCTTCCCTCTTATTTTCTCATTGGTGTCTTTTCTATTACACACCAAATTAGGCCTATTAAGCCTTGTATAACTATAAGTCACTTTGCTCACATACTCTCTTGGTT